>JASKMD010000347.1:0-7500 GCA_030144725.1 Haematococcus lacustris
GTCATAGGCCTGCGTCTCAAACAACTGCAAGCCACGTCTGGGACGCTACTGCTCTACCACTCAACACGGAAATCATCTATGCCAGGACTGCAGGTCATCAGGAGCCATGACGAAGGGACCATGACAGCAAGTGAGCAGCAAGGGACGGCCGCCCCTGCATATCATAGCCACTCAGGGACACCACTGCACGCCTGACCAACAAGGAACTCATCTGGACCATGACTGCCAGTCATCAGCACGGTAGCACCGCCTTTTCAGCAGGCTGTTTCCCTTATGGTTCCTTTTGATCAAACTCACCCTCCTTCTTGGGTGGGTAGGAGGGCGGGTAGGTGCCCTTGTTGTCACTCTTTTTCTCGTTCTTTGCAGGGTAGGAGGGCGCGCTCTTGGGCTTGTCCTCAGACAGCAGGCTGCGCTTAGGTGCCTTGCCTGCAGGGGCACATGGGCAAGCAAGCACATGAGCATGCATGCCAGCATGCCTGACCTCGTGAAGCAGGCATGCAGGCACAGAGGGGCAGGGTTGATCAAGGGCGCTTAGCTTGCTATAGCCATGGCTGTTCACATGACGCAGTCCTGTGCTATCATGTTTGACCAGGTGGGACGAAGTGACAGGCAGCAGCAGGTGGCAGCTGGTGACGAGTGGCAGCGGGTGGCAGGTAAAGGCACACAGGGGACAGGCATGTGATGGCAGACTGTGAAGAAGAAGAAGAAGAAGAAGAAGAAGAAGGAGAAGAAGAAGAAAAAGAAGACGACTACTCCTGACGGCAAACTGTGGGAAGTGGGCATCAGCAGGCAGCAAGCAGCAGGCGGCAGTAGGAGGTGGTGAGGGCAGGCGCATGATTGGAGTAGTCATGTGAAGTCAGGCATAGATTCAGGTGTGGTGGCCGGCACACGGCACTGCATGAACCCTGACATGCTGCTGGCCTCATCGCCCTGCCCAGCATGATGCGCAGCTGCCCTCCTTGCACTGGCACTGCCTGCTGCTTGTTTGCCACATAGACATAGGCCTGCCTTGCACCACACACCACGATTAACATGCTGAATTGAGAGACAGTTGCATGGCTGGGCCTTGGCTGACTCACCCTCCTTCTTGGGTGGGTAGGAGGGCGGGTAGGTGCCCTTGTTGTCACTCTTTTTCTCGTTCTTTGCAGGGTAGGAGGGCGCGCTCTTGGGCTTGTCATCAGCCAGCAGGTTGCGCTTGGGTGCCTTGCCTGCAGGGGCACATGGGCAAGCAAGCACACGAGCATGCATGGCAGCATGCTTGACCTTGTGAAGGAAGTATGTAGGCACACAAGGGCAGAGTTGATCATGGGCACTTAGCTTGCTATGGCCATGGCTGTTCACATGGCCCAGTCCTGTGCTATCATGTTCGACATTCATGGCACAGTACTGTGCAGTACGGTCTGATCAGGCTGGGCCAAAGTGACAGGCAGCAGCAGCAAAGTGAAGGCAGGCAGCAGGTGGCGGCTGGTGGCAACTGGGCGGCAGCAGGCGGCGGGCAGCAGGCAGGATGTTGTATATGTTGAGGGCGGGTGTCTGACTGTAGTTTTTGTGACATCAAACACGAAAGGCGGTTTCAGGGCATGTGGCAGCAGGTGGCAGGTATCGGCACACAGGAGGCAGGCATGTGATGGCAGTCCGGACGGCATACTGTGGGAAGAAAGGCGGCAGCAGGCAGCAAGCAGCAGGCGGCAGTAGGAGGTGGTGAGAGCAGGCGCATGGCCGAAGTAGTCACGTGAAGTCGAGCACAAATAGCGGTTGTGGAGGCAGTCACAGCGCACCTCAACCACCCTGACCTGCTGCTGACCTCATTGCCCTCCCCAGCATGTTGCGCTGCTGCCCTTTTTGCACTGGCACTGCATGCTGCTAGCTCACCACAAAGACAAAGGCCTGGCACCACACACCACAATTGACATGCTCAATTGGGAGACATCTGCTTGGCTGAGCCTTGGCTGACTCACCCTCCTTCTTGGGTGGGTAGGAGGGCGGGTAGCTGCCCTTGTTGTCACTCTTCTTGTCATACTTGGCAGGGTAGGAGGGCGGGCTGCTGCTGTGGGAGCGGCTGCTGTTCTTCTCCTTCCCCTCCGCCAGCAGGCTGCGCTTGGGGGCCTTGACTGCAGGTGGGCATGGGTGAGCAAGCACACATGTGAACAGCCGACAGCATGGCAAGCAAGCCATCGCACATGCATGGAGACTTCAAGGTCACGGACATCAACGCAACTCAAAGCAGCGGTATGATCTGTACAATCAAGATCAGGGGTGAGCCAGGAGAGTGTTTTCATGGCTGGTGTTTTCACCTCATTGGGCTACTAAGCATGCCGTGCCATAGGCCTACCACAGGCGCCATGTCTGCTCTGAAGATTAGTGCGTTGCTGCTCTGTCTAATTAGGCTGAGTGTGGGCAAGTACTTAAACTCTGACTCAATGAATGCTGGCCCCTGCCTCGCTCCAGCACGCTCCCTCAGTGGTGCTGCCACCTCCCACGACCCTGAAAGCTCTGGTACACATGACTGAGGCAGACAGGCCCACAGCAAAGAGGCCCAGTGCTGCATGCCTCACCCTCCTTCTTGGGTGGGTAGGAGGGCGGGTAGGTGCCCTTGTTGTCACTCTTCTTCTCGTTCTTTGCAGGGTAGGAGGGCGCGCTCTTGGGCTTGTCCTCAGCCAGCAGGCTGCGCTTAGGTGCCTTGCCTGCAGGGGCACATGGGCAAGCAAGCACACGAGCATGCATGGCAGCATGCTTGACCTCGTGAAGCAAGCACACAGGCACACAGGGACAGGGTTGATCAAGGGCACCCAGCTTCCTAGGGCTACAGCTGTTTCTATGGCACAGTACTATGCAGTACGGTCTGACCAGCTGGTGTGATGCACTGCTGCCCTCCTTGCACCGGCACTGCCTGCTGCTAGCTTGCCACGTAGACATAGGCCGGCCTTGCACCACACACCACTATTGACATACTGAACTGGGAGACGGCTGCTGGGCTGGGCCCTGGCTGACTCACCCTCCGGAGGCCGAGAGCACTGCCAGCCAGGGGCAAGGAGTACCCTGGCCTGGGCTACAAGCGGCTGCGAGACAAGCCCCCCAAGGCCCAGGAGCAGCAGCAGCAGCCTGCTGAGGCACAGTAGTGTGTGCCCCCCCAAATTGAGCTGTCATCAGCTTACAATTAGTGCATGTTTTGTCATGCCAACTCTACATCATAGCCCTCGGGTCAGGCAATATTGTAGGTGGTAGGCGGGCTCATGTGCCATGTGCACTGGGTTTACTCCACACAGCCCAATAACACTGTTTGAGTCGGATCTAGTTAGTGGCTGCTAGTGGCTCAAATGGAGGCCCTAGTGAGGGACAAGGGGGCTGACTCAGCCTCCTTCTTGGGTGCCAGTCATCAGCAAGGGAGCACCGCCTTTTCAGCGGGCTGATTCCCTTCTGATTCCCTTTTGGTCAAACTCACCCTCCTTCTTGGGTGGGTAGGAAGGCGGGTAGGTGCCCTTGTTGTCACTCTTCTTGTCGTACTTGGCAGGGTAGGAGGGCGGGCTGCTGCTGTGGGAGCGGCTGCTATTCTTCCCCTTCTCCTCCTCCAGCAGGCTGCGGTGCGCCTCTGCGATCAACCATGGGCATAAGCAAACAGCAATTCATTGGGTGCCCGCAGTGCTTAGTACCCGGTCCAGTGCAAATACGTGTGCCCCATCGTCCATCGTTGTTCCGTAATTGCGTCGTTGACTGCCGCGTTGGACGTGTGGTGTACTGTGCTGACAAAACTGAAATTCGTACTGCATCTGAGCCCACCCCTGCTCAGCTGAGCTGAGCCGAGCTGAGCATGCTGTAACGCGGCCGAGACGAGGCGGTGCTATCCGAGGCTGGGTGTCTGACGATCAAACGTTGACTGCCCTCGAGCAGCGTGCGGGAGCCCTGCTAGCCACTGCCGTGGTAGTGGCGCACCTTGGCTGGCAAAGCTCGCAGGCGAGCACGCCGCCAAGATGATCGCAACAAGCGTCACGACGGCTCCAACACGGCGACCTGCCATATTGATCTGGGTTTGTCAGCAAATGTGTTGCAGCGTAGAGGGCAGCCCATTCTTCTCGAAGACGGGTCACACGCTTGTCCGGCGGTGACAGGTGACAGCGGCAATCAAGTCAACGACCCAGACAGCACGCTGGGTGAGCGCGGAGTATGCTGGGGGGGCTGAAGCGCTGTCAGAACCTGAGCTCAATGACGCGTCGTGCCTTTGGGTGGACTTGGTCGATCCGAACCGGGTACTTGCCTAGGGCGGGAGCCGCGCGATGTGCGGCGGCAGGCGGGGCAGCGGGAATTCACACCCACCGGGTCCCCTAGAGGCCACGAGCGATGGCTACACTGCGTTAAGAAGGAGTAGGCAAGGCTGCCAGTGTATGTTATACATGGGGCGGGGTTTGTTGCTTAGTGCTTCTTGCAGCGAGCTGGCATTGACGGATGGTTTTGGGGCATAGGGAAGCCTGCGATTGCTGATAAGATGCAGCAGGGGCTCCGGGGCTGAGATGTGGCGTGCTCAGGGTCTTCCCGACGCGTCATGGATCTCCCAGGATCTCCCATACGCGGTCCCAACATGGACTCAATACTCTTCATGCTAGTCATGTGACATGACTCATGTCCATACATATATAGTGAGCACAACCTAACCGCTCAGCATGTCATCCACAGGTGGTGCAGTTGCTGGACGGTAGTGGCGGGTGCAGCGCGGAGCAGGAAGTAGGGCGGGGCTGGCTTGAGGAGTGCCCCACACCCCGCCCGCTGCTGCCCCACACCCCGCCCGCTGCTGCCCCACACCCCGCCCGCTGCTGCCCCACACCCCGCCCGCTGCTGCCCCACACCCCGCCCGCTGCTGCCCCACACCCCGCCCGCGGCTGCCCCACACCCCGCCCGCTGCTGCCCCACACCCCGCCCGCTGCTGCTCCACACCCCGCCCGCTGCTGCCCCACACCCCGCCCGCTGCTGCCCCACACCCCGCCCGCTGCTGCCCCACACCCCGCCCGCTGCTGCCCCACACCCCGCCCGCTGCTGCCCCACACCCCGCCCGCTGCTGCCCCACACCCCGCCCGCTGCTGCCCCACACCCCGCCCGCTGCTGCCCCACACCCCGCCCGCTGCTGCCCCACACCCCGCCCGCTGCTGCCCCACACCCCGCCCGCTGCTGCCCCACACCCCGCCCGCTGCTGCCCCACACCCCGCCCGCTGCTGCCCCACACCCCGCCCGCTGCTGCTCCACACCCCGCCCGCTGCTGCCCCACACCCCGCCCGCTGCTGCCCCACACCCCGTCCGCTGCTGCTCCACACCCCGCCCGCTGCTGCCCCACACCCCGCCCGCTGCTGCTCCACACCCCGCCCGCTGCTGCCCCACACCCCGCCCGCTGCTGCCCCACACCCTGCCCGCTGCTGCTCCACACCCCGCCCGCTGCTGCCCCACACCCCGCCCGCTGCTGCTCCACACCCCGCCCGCTGCTGCCCCACACCCCGCCCGCTGCTGCCCCACACCCCGCCCGCTGCTGCCCCACACCCCGCCCGCTGCTGCCCCACACCCCGCCCGCTGCTGCCCCACACCCCGCCCGCTGCTGCCCCACACCCCGCCCGCTGCTGCCCCACACCCCGCCCGCTGCTGCCCCACACCCCGCCCGCTGCTGCCCCACACCCCGCCCGCTGCTGCCCCACACCCCGCCCGCTGCTGCCCCACACCCCGCCCGCTGCTGCCCCACACCCCGCCCGCTGCTGCCCCACACCCCGCCCGCTGCTGCCCCACACCCCGCCCGCTGCTGCCCCACACCCCGCCCGCTGCTGCCCCACACCCCGCCCGCTGCTGCCCCACACCCCGCCCGCTGCTGCCCCACACCCCGCCCGCTGCTGCCCCACACCCCGCCCGCTGCTGCCCCACACCCCGCCCGCTGCTGCCCCACACCCCGCCCGCTGCTGCCCCACACCCCGCCCGCTGCTGCCCCACACCCCGCCCGCTGCTGCCCCACACCCCGCCCGCTGCTGCCCCACACCCCGCCCGCTGCTGCCCCACACCCCGCCCGCTGCTGCCCCACACCCCGCCCGCTGCTGCCCCACACCCCGCCCGCTGCTGCCCCACACCCCGCCCGCTGCTGCTCCACACCCCGCCCGCTGCTGCCCCACACCCCGCCCGCTGCTGCCCCACACCCCGCCCGCTGCTGCTCCACACCCCGCCCGCTGCTGCCCCACACCCCGCCCGCTGCTGCTCCACACCCCGCCCGCTGCTGCCCCACACCCCGCCCGCTGCTGCCCCACACCCCGCCCGCTGCTGCTCCACACCCCGCCCGCTGCTGCCCCACACCCCGCCCGCTGCTGCTCCACACCCCGCCCGCTGCTGCCCCACACCCCGCCCGCTGCTGCCCCACACCCCGCCCGCTGCTGCCCCACACCCCGCCCGCTGCTGCCCCACACCCCGCCCGCTGCTGCCCCACACCCCGCCCGCTGCTGCCCCACACCCTGCCCGCCTTCCCAGCTGCTGGCTGCTGATGCCCACCCACCACACTGCTGCAGCTGCTGTTGCCTGCTTGCCACACTGTTGTTGCTGCTGACCCACCTGCCCTATACTTGCCAGGATGGTGACCACAATGTGGACTGTAATGGGTCTTTCGGCAGCAGCTGTTGCTGGCAGGGAAGGGTTGCGGTGAGGTGCACAATGCCGGTGGCCCCCGGCCCTGCCGCGCCCCACTTGCACTAAGGCACTCACCCCCCTGACTTTGGCCTCTGGGCCTGCCTCTACTCCGCTTACTGGGTCCACAGGCGCAGGGACAGCAGGGGTGTGTGTGCAGCAAGTAGGCTTGGTGCCAAAGCTGCTTGGGTGGCGGGCTGAGTCAGGACTTTGCCCGTCAGTTTATGCTTATAAGCCGAGAGGCTTTGTGGGCTACGTGGCTGTGGCTTGTTCAGGTGTCCCCAACTAACAGAAAATGACAGGAAACTGACCCCTGGTAATAAAAACGTCGCCGCTGGCGGGCTGAGTCAGAACCACACAGCCAGCAGCCTCAGAGCCAGGGCCCAGCACTCCCCCTCCAGCCAAGCGCAGCAAGCCGGCAGCTGAGCTGAGCAAGGGCAAGGCTGCCAAGGCCAAGCCAGCACCACAGCCAGGCAGGTGGCTGGACAGGGACTGCAATGCAGCGCTGAACATGCAGCGCATTGGGGAGAGCAGGTGGCGCCCACTGGAGCTGTGCTTCTGGCCAGACCAGGGAGCACTGCCAGCCAGGGGCAAGGAGTACCCTGGCCTGGGCTACAAGCGGCTGCGAGACAAGCCCCCCAAGGCCCAGGAGCAGCAGCAGCAGCCTGCTGAGGCACAGTAGTGTGTGCCCCCCCAAATTGAGCTGTCATCAGCTTACAATTAGTGCATGTTTTGTCATGCCAACTCTACATCATAGCCCTCGGGTCAGGCAATATTGTAGGTGGTAGGCGGGCTCATGTGCCATGTGCACTGGGTTTACTCCACACAGCCCAATGACACTGTTTGAGTCGGATCTAGTTAGTG
>JASKMD010000347.1:10000-50000 GCA_030144725.1 Haematococcus lacustris
GCCCACTACCCAGCCACCTGCTCACCAGTTTGTCACGTTCACTGCGTTGAAGGAAGGCCACTGCTGCGTTTTGAAGGGACAATTGCCTGCAGCCAAGGAGCCAGCCCTGACTGAGAGGTATGGGGCGCCCGCTTCACGCAAGCCTAAGGCATTCTGACACTTTGAGTGCACGAGCATGACCAGCAATGGCTATGTCAGACAGGCAAGGGCCATGTGGTGATGCTGAAGTGGCAAGAGACTCAGCTTCATGTGATGATGGCCATGTGATCATGATGATCATGATCATGCTGCTGCTGCTGCTGCTGCTGCTGCTGCTGCTGCTGCTGCTGCTGCTGATGATGATGATGATGATGATGTTGCCAGGAGCACTGCTCATGTACGGTCATGTGTCAGGTCAGGTCACTGCAAATGGGCAGGCAGTCACTCACTTGGGATGGTGCTGCTGATGATGAATGGATGAACCCTAACATGGACGCTAAAGTTTAAATACGTCAGTCACTGAGTTCATGTGGGCATCCACCATTTACATGTAGGGCTGACTTAGGCTCTGATAGTGCACAGCAAAGCACGTAGGCAAAAGAGTGACCACAATGACATTCGAACGAACCAAGCTGACTCAGCAAAGGTTTGACACAGCAGAGGAGCTCACCAGCTTGGCTGGTCACGACAGGGAAGCCCGCGCCAGACCCCCCGGGCTGGTCCAGGATCAAGGTGCTAGTGCTGTTGCTGATGCCCTGCACCCAAGCAAGCGGGCGGGCAGGTGAGCGCGGTCGAGCGGGGTCGAGCGGGGTCGTGTGGGGTCGAGCGGGGTCGTGCGGGGTCGAGCGGGGTCGAGCGGCGTCGAGCGTGCTGGCAGGCGGGTGGGGTTGGGGGACTGAAGCGGGCGGGCGGGCAGGCGGGTGGGCGGGGTGGTTTGGCAGTACAGTGGGCGAGTTCAAGAAGAGCCAGGCAGGTAGGCTACGCCATTGCAGCACCCCCCTTGGGCTGTTTGCCAGGCAGACAGGAGAGAGGGTTGTGTTATGGCAGAGCATCAGCATTACCTCCCCCTGCTCACAAACCTGACCCTGGCCAGTGAGTGAGCTGAAGGAAGGCAGGCAGTAGAATTCGAGGTTGGCCGGTCGCTCCCAACGTATGAGGCATGTTGGGGCCAGATGTCGTTTACAGGGTTGGGCCACCACTGAGGCTCTGCAAACCTGCACTCATGCATGTCAAAGGATCCAGAGAGGAGTGACACCTTTTGAGAAGCATGAGGTATAGTGTGAGTCATCCTCGACTTGTGTAACTTACAAAGGACTATTTATAGAGTGTGCACACGCAAAATCATGCACGCTCACCATTTATATGCAGTTGTGCCTAATCTGATGTTGGTAATCAACGACTCTGACCCATAACAATCGATGTGCCAAAATGTGTCAGCCCCAGTGTGCCCAACATGATAAACATAGTCAGCCACGGACGCAAAGGGCAAGCCAACAACATGCATGCTGCCATGCCCTATCGCAATGCACAGCATCGGCCCTGCTCAACACCGCAGAATCCCTCAAACTTTGCGCCCAAAAAGTCTCCGCAAATGCTCGGCTCTCCGAAGGGCGAGCTGGATACGCTGTTGTACAAACCTGACGCGCTCCTCCTCCGATTGCGTCCGTAGCCACTCCTCCTTGCTGAGCAACACCACCGCGTCGAAGTGCGCCAGCAGCATGACTTGCATAGCAAGTGTCAAGCCAGAGTGGCGCGGCTGCCCTGCTGCATCGTGCACCGCCGGCAAAGGTGGGATGGCGACGCGCAACACCGGCGCGCCTTCCCGGGGTGCCGGCACTTCCACGACAAGGTCGACGATTTCCAGGCTATCCGAGCTGATCCCGCCCACCTCACAGGAAGGGTGTCCAGCCGCCGAGAGGCTTGCAGACAGACTACTTAGGTGCGGAGCGTACGCTTGTGCCTGCCGAATTGCATGCTGCACGACGACGACCTCTCGCTGTCGATGCTCCTCGGCGCGGACGATGACCGCTTCGAGAGACTTCAGAACTGCCTCAGAGCCACGCAGCCCCAACAAACGCAGCAGCGAGGACGCCTGCGAGGCGCGACGCCAGTCAACCGGGCTGCCAGCTTCTAGGTCACCCTGGGCTCGAGCCGCGAGCTCCCGCAACACAGCACGTCCAAAGTCGTCCAGGTCGTCGACGGAGGATGCCGGCACTAGGTCCTCCAAGCTGCTAATTTCAGGTGTTTGAACGTCCTGCTCGTCACTCTTGGCGCTCTCAAGGTCTTGCCCAGTAGAGCCGCCAGGCTCCTGCCCGTCCGCACCAAAGCTTGCGGACAGGCCGGGAAGCTGTGCCAGGCGCTGCATAACGACCTGGCTCCTCAGCAATGCCCAGCTGTGCACCATGCTGGCCAGATCGGCAGTGGAGGCCAAGCTCAGCTGCAGGCTGCCTGGCTGCTGGCTGCTGGCCCATGCTGGGAGCTCATCAGGTAAGATGAATGCAGTGGGATGCTGAGCGTCCATGCTGATGCCGTTGCGGGCACAAGACGCCAGCCACTCTGACAGCTGCTGTGTAGGGGTTGGCTGTGGAGGGGTGGAAGCTGGGGCTGAGGGTTGTGTGGCTGCCTCAGGGGCAGCGGCTGCGGCCACAAGGCTGGCCATGCAGTGCTGCAGTACAGCCCTGCTTTGGCCATCACCACCGCTGCTGCCGGTGCTGGCTGGGTGACTGCCTGCGGATGCAGTATGGAAGAGGAGCAGCGGGTCTCCATCTCAGTGTGGTGTGAAAGCATGGTCATGCAGCCAGTCACGTTGCCAGTTTTGATGTGGTGTGGAACCATGCATGTCATTTTGCAGCAGGATGCTGTGGTAGCCTGGCACCCAGTGGATGCAGCGGGGTACAGTGCATGACCACAGCCAGGGTGGTGCTGGCACAGACACCCTCCACCCACATATGCAGTAGGGAGGAGGAGGAGCAGGGCCGCAATGACCTGGCACTCAGAAGGTGCACTGGGGCAGCACAACCCAAAGCAAATGTGCTGCCCCAACAGACATCTTGTGTGATATCTGCCCACATGAGCATGAAAAGGGTTGCCTGGCATGAGGAGGATGGCATGACTGGCATTGGGAGGATGGAGTGGGGCAAGTGTGATGTAACACTCGAGCAGCCCCCGGACGTGTCAGGCAAGCATCAGACATAGGACACGCCTTGGCAGCTGTGACCTGGTGCCTGTGCATTGGCTGCGAGGCCACTTGGCAGTATGAGATGTCACCCGCAGTCCAAGGGTGTCCTGTGCACCTTGGTTCTCAAGGATAGCTGTGGATTTCGGCTCTCGCATGTGTCACTTACTGGTCACGTCGACTGGTAACGATGCATGTCTGTGTTTGCCTCGGCATGAGTTGGTCCATGGCTTTGGCTTGCGGCAGTCGGCTTGCGTGTGCGCGCGTGGTGTTGTGCGGCGCGATAACATTGCATGCGGCCCTGATATACAGCCCGGTGCATGGGCAGAGACCTGACATCGATTATAGCGCTTGCATGAGTGGCATGAGTGATTGTTGGTAGGTGCTAGACATGTTCTGCTTGATACGTCCTGCTGCTGCAGAACAGTACACGCACTATACCTGCCTGCGACGCCGCTGTGGGGCGTTGAGACGCACAGTAGAAGAATCACACTGAACGGATCAATGAGCGAGCCTGGATATAGAGCAAAGCAGTGACTACACCCTTGTGTCCTGTAATTGAAGGTCCCCAGCTCTTCAAATTAGACTTCACGAAACGCCAAAAGAGTAACTACCAGCTCACGGCATCATTGCATGGCAGCCTCCATCTGAGCTCCATGCACTTCAACTTCAGCCAGCGGCAGGGGCCTCAGCAGCAGCTTCTCCTGCGGTCACGGCCAGACAAAGCGTCAGTGTCATGAGATAAAGGGCACAAACAGATATCATGTTAGGCATGGCCCCCACCATGCGCACCAGCTTTTATACTTGTGTGACATGCATTGCTGTCCACCCATCATGCATCCACTCTTGCTGCACAACATCATGTACACATCATGCTGCAGATGACACCATGCACACGCATGGCATGCACTTAGGCACAGGGCCAATGACGCAGGAGGGCGCGCATGCTCACCTCTGGAGCGTCCCACAAACTTGCTGTCGAGCGATCGGGTCTTCAGCTCCTCTTCAAGGATTTCCAGCAGCTCAGCTAGCTGCAGGGCGCCAGCCAGATCAAGCTAGATCAGGGTTGAGAGCTCAAGTTGGAGGCCAAAGCAAAGACCAGCCGGCTTTCTTTCTTTAGCCATGCATGAACCCTGCATACTGCTTACGAGGACAGCAGCCATGGACCAGCCCCGGCCAAGAGGTTGACATAAGAGCAGGTAGAGGGTAATGGTGTAGCCAGCCAAGGCGACCCGCCCAGTTCACCCAATGCTAGTACCGACCCAATGCGCAACCAGCCACACCAACCATCTCCCAGGCCCTGTGCTAACTACATCCAGCACAGCTTGTTGTGAGTGCGCCGCACACCGCCCCTCAACGCACACCGCCCCTCACCGCACACCGCCCCTCACTGCACACCGCCCCCCACCCCACACCACACATCGCTCACCCTGCTCTTGTTTCATCCCAGGTCCATCATCCCTGAGAGGTGCTGCCCTCTCTGTTGTACCTAAGGTACCTAGCCACCTACCACACCCCCTGCCAGGCTGCGAGCGCACCCCATAGACCCTGCCTTAACCCTGTGAAGGGGAAGGGGCTGTGCAGGCTGCTGCTGTGTACCTCATTACCACCAACCCCACCCCCACCTCCACCCCTACCCCTACCCCCACCCCCTCCACCTTGAACATGCCATGCACTACGTTGTCCCGCGTGCGCACGTTGACCGTTTGCGCCGTGCGCTCAGCCTCCCCCACCACCAGGATGTAGTTGTACTGAGCTAACTGGGCCTCACGCACCTGGGGCAACATGGGGTGGTGCTTTGCATGAGGTGGTCGAGGTAGTTGGTTTGCATGGCCTGGTCGACACATGAGACATTTGCCATTTGTGGCAGGAGTGAGAGTGATGACCAAGAGTGAGTGAGAGCGACAAGCCGGGGGTTGAAGCAAAGGATCAGGCAGCAGCAGGAGTGGGTGCAGCAGCAGCAGCAGCAGCAGCAGGTGTGAGGAGCAGCAGTAGGAGTGGGGGGGGGGCAGCGCTCATCACCTTCTTCTGCATCTTGCGGTCGCTGCAGTCGGCGTCCACATGCAGGCCTATCTTGCGGATAGCCCCTCGCAATGACTTAGCGTAGTCGTAGCTGCTCTCACTGATGGGCACCACCATGACCTGCAGGCATTCAATTCACCAGCACCTCACCTGTCAGACCCAGCAGCAGTAGTGGGAAGCCCTCAGCAAGTGGTAGCTGAGGGTGGCTAGGCACAGGAGCAGGTGCTGTAGGCATGCAGCCGCAGGTGCAGGGCCAGGCACATGCACCACAGCAGGCAAGGCAACAGGCAGAGGGGTCATCAACCAAGGCCCATGTCATAGCGCCCTAGGCCCCTCAACCAGGGCTCATGGTTGTGTGACCAGTGTGACTGAGCCTGTGCTCATGGGCGGTGCTGAGGGTCCCTGCTTTAGCTCCTGTCAGGCGGCCCATGGCTGCACATGTGGCTGCATGAGAAAAGTGATTGTAAGCCAGGTGAGCCAGATGGTTGTAACTGCCAGGTGCTGCGTCCTTTTTTGTCTTAGCTAGGTGCCTCTGGTGCTGGTGCCTGTGGAGTAATGACTGTCATGCGCCCAGGCTTCCCCCTCACCTGGCGGGGATTGAGCCAGAAGGGCCACTTGCCGGCATAGTGCTCCGTGAGGATGGCGAACATGCGCTCCACGCTGCCCAGCACCGCCCGGTGCACAATGACCGGCCGCTCCGCTGCCTGGGTCTGCGGCCATCACACTCAAAGCTGTGACTATGGTCTACACTGCAGGGGGAGGGGGAGGGGGAGGGGGAGGGGGAGGGGGAGGGGGAGGGGGAGGGGGAGGGGGAGGGGGAGGGGGAGGGGGAGGGGGAGGGGGAGGGGGAGGGGGAGGGGGAGGGGGAGGGGGAGGGGGAGGGGGAGGGGGAGGGGGAGGGGGAGGGGGAGGGGGAGGGGGAGGGGGAGGGGGAGGGGGAGGGGGAGGGGGAGGGGGAGGGGGAGGGGGAGGGGGAGGGGGAGGGGGAGGGGGAGGGGGAGGGGGAGGAGGGCCATGTCAGCAAAGCAAGGTAGCCCCACAGCCTACCTCAGTCACATACTCGAGGTCAAAGCGGATAGGCAGCTGGAAGTCGAGCTGCACGGTGGCGCACTGGAACTTGCGGCGCAGCGCATCATACACCGTGATGTCGATCTTAGGGCCATAGAACGCGCCATCCCCTGCAAGTCAAGGCACTGCAGGCAATTAGATCAGAGCATAGGCACAGTTTCTATTTATTTATATAACTTTTAGTTTTGGGAAGGCCAGTATGACAGAGATCATAGCACGGCATGTGCATGCTACTGTGCACACAGCTGCTTTGCTTGAGTACCCTTCTAGCTTCAACCTTCCCTCTTGTTTGGGCAAGGCTGTTAAGTTTGTTACACCCATCATGCTGGCTGCTGGACAAATTCAGAAGCGGCAGCAGCACCTTGCACAGAGAGTTCCAGACATAGTCAGGCTGCCAGGTGCGCTGCCTCACCTTCATTGATACCCCACGGCTTGCCCGTTGCGTTCAGTGCATCCGTGAGCGCAGCCTCGGCCTTGTTCCACTGTTCGAGTTCCCCCTGCCCAGCAGCACCAGCACACAGCAGCAAGACTAGTCAGACCCAAATCCGCCGATGTCCATGCCCAGACCAATGGCCCAGCACATGTCCATGTCCATGTCCATGTCCAGCAACACTTGGCTTAGCGCCACATCTGGTGGCGGTGACATGCACTGATATGGTGGCACGCAGAGACACGCACAGGTAGGTTCAGCACCAGCATGGTTACATGTGGGGGTGAGCGGGCGGGCGGGTGAGCAGAGGGCCCAGGGAGTAGAAGCCGTGCGTGGTGATCAGGCACCCCAGCAGGCAGGCAGGGTGAGCAGGCGAGGTGTGGGGAGAGGTGGGCGGTACAGGTTATGTAATAGGCGCTTCCCAGCACTGCCAGGTGAAGTTGTGATGGGCGTGTGAGGTCCGCCTGCCAGGCGGGGCTGCAGCCAGGCCGGGAGGCAGGTGGGGTGGGCGGGCATGGTAAAGATTCGGTGGCCATTCATGGTCTGCCTGCCAAGAGCCACTGCTGCGGCCAGGAGCCTGCAATCACCCAGCACCGCCTGCACCCTGCCTGCCACACAGCTGCAGAGGGCGTGCAGGTGGCCAGGAGCCTGCCCTCACCAAGTAGCCCTCTGGCCGTGTACTGAGCACCATGGAGTAGTCCAGGCCAAAGGTGTCGTACACGCTGTCCAGCAGGCGCAGCACGCCCTGCACCTCCTCCATCACCTGCGACAAGCCGAGCCAGGGCACAGCTGGGATGGGCTGGGCTGGCCAGGGTTGAGCTCAGGCGTGCAGGCGGCCAGGTGGCTGCTCTCACTGGGTAGCCTTCTGTCAAGCCAAGCTGGACAAGCTAAGCCACAGCTGGGCTGAGCTGGGCCGGCAAGACTGAGCTGGGCCTGCCAGGGCGGAACTAGGCAACAGCTGGGCAGAGCTGGACCGGACAGGGCTGAGCTGGGCCTGGTAGGGTACATGTGGGCTGCAGTGGGGTGCCACACCCAAACAGACTCACTCAGTACCCCGTGTAGGGGTGTACCCAGTGGGCTGAGGGGTGGCGGGCGGGTCACGGCTGAGGACGAGACAATAGTCAAGCCGCTGTGGTGCCTGCTGCGGTTGTAGCTGATGCGGCAGTGGCGGCGGCGGCGGCAGCGGCCACTGTGGCTGCTGTGGCTCCTGCTGCGGCTGCTGGGGTACCCACCTGATCATGGCGGCAAAAGATGTGAGCGTCGTCCTGCTGGAAGCGTCTGACCCGGGTCAGCCCTGACAGGGCACCACTGCACTCCACACACACCACACACACCACACATACAGACAGAACCAGCAAGGCATACAGGCGACTGCTATGCATTGCTGAGGATGTCCACAGCCAGCCTGCTGAGGCAAGGCGTTTGCAGCAGCTGAAAGGATCACAGAGAGCCGTGGGGCTGACTAGCTTCATGCCAAACATCAATGGCTGCAGTGATGGTGGCACACAGCCTGTGCTTGCGCCCCTGCCCCAGCCCCTGCCCCAGCCCCTGCCCCAGCCCCTGCCCCAGGCCCAGGCCCACGCCCAGGCCCAGAGCACTAATTTTTGCCTGCACCATCGGCAGCAAGTGGCAGGTCCCTGCAGCGGTCCCCCCTCACCTCAACTCATTGCGGTGCATCGTGCCCCCGAACACCACCCTCTGCTACCAGCATCAGCAGTAGGTGGCTGTAGCAGATCCCTGTCTCGTCCCTCCTCACCTGAACTCATTGCGGTGCAGCACGCCAAAGTCGGCCAGGCGCATGGGGAGGTCGCGGTAGGAGCGAACCTGGCTCCTGAACATCAGGCAGTGACCTGCAGGCACAAGTAAGCCAGTCAGCCAGCCAGTTAGCTCACGTGCATGGGGCAGCATGGTGGACACACGCATAGAGCAAGGGGCTAAGGCTCAAGGGTCGGGCAACTGCGCAAATCAGGTAAGAGCAGCTCCGGAAGGCGGAAGAGCAGCACACAAGGCCCCACAGGGCGCGACCCACTGAACTTGATCCGCAAAAAAGAGGGCGCTTAAGAGGCCCTTGTTTCCTGGTTGTTCCTGGCTGCATCAGAACCGGCTCTTTCCTTCGCTCAGAACAATTAAAACAAAATAACAAAAACGCAATGATATGCGATTTCATCATCATTATATAGTATAACTCATTGTCCGTCAATATCACGTAAATTTTCCCAGTGAACTCTTGACAAACATTTTATGTATAGTATAATGTCGGAGGCCAAGCTGTAACGGGAACATAACGACCGAGACCTTGTCGAAAGTTGCAGTAAACGATGAGGCGTAGCCGAGTCGTTTACGCGGCTTGAGACGAGGCCGAGGTTGTTATTTGAACGTGAACAGCGCGGGCCGAGACATTATACAGTATCCCTTTACATTACGGGTTGGTTCCAGCCTAGTACGTGTACAAGATAAGCGCGCAGCATCAAAGCGTCTGAGACGCCTAGCTTTGTCGACGCCCCCTGCAGTAAAAATGCGGTTACGCATCGGTTACGCAGTAAAACTCCTGTACGGAAGCGGAAGCCTCGCTGTCTCCGGCATCCTACAGCCACGCACACAGCCTGCTCACAGTTGTGGCGAGCAGCGCAACCTCTTCGGAGCGCGAGGTCAAAAAGGTCTCAGAGCTATTTTTTACGGGAAAATAAAAGTTCTTACTTTCCCCGTAATGTAAAGGGATCGTTTCATCATTTACATGTCATGGCAACATTTCATAAATAGTATGGTAACTTGACACTTTATCAGGGCCAATAAATGTACATTCGATCTTCACAATATGACTTATAATCATTGTCTAATCATGTACAATTTAGTTGCTTCTCTGTTCTAAACAGTATATGCATGGCCTTGATCACGTACCAGTCTAAAGAAACAGCTCTGTTCACTTGTCTGACCTGTTATAGCCAGCTGTTACATCCGTGCTGTATGCCGTCAAGCTGGCTTTGACACCGAGTTGGGAGTGCGGGTTGTAAAGCGCCCGGGCTCTGACTGCCCTGCTTGGCTGCAAGTGTGTGTGTGCTGTCCCCCTATCCCTGCAGCCTCACCAGGGCAGTTCATGGGTTTCAGGCCGAACAGCTGCTTCTCCACTTCAAAGTGGAACATGTTGTCCTTATAGTGGTCAGCATGACCACTGGTGACCTGCAGGCAGTCAGGCAGACAGGCAGTCAGGGTAGATGGGAAATAGTGTAGCTGCAAGTTGTAGGTAGTGCTCTGAGAACAGCCGTGGTGCCTATTGCTTAGCCTTCGCCTAAGGCTGTTCCAGGCTGTTGGGGCATGGGCAGGGGCTGGGGCTGGGGCTGTTGCCTACAGCTGTTCCAGTAGGAGCAGGGAGAGGGCCAGGGGCAGAGGCTGAGGCCAAGGAGGGGGCAGAGGCCGGGGCTGGCACTAGGGCTAGTGCTGCGGCTGGGACCGGGGCTGGGGCCAGGCCTGGGTGCTCACCCAAAGGTCAAAGTTGTACATGTTTGGTGACACCACCTCATCATACTCATACTCCCAGTACTTCTCCCTGCAGCAGCAAGCACGATCATCCACTGCCAATGCCGCCGACCACACTCCCAGCAGGAGCTGAAGAGTGGTGGGGATGACTTCAGGTCAGAGGCTGCTGCTATGGGGCCTGTGACAGGGCGGTGTGTTCACTAGGATTACACAGGAGGGTCATAGCCAGCCAGGCAGTCAGTGGTCCAGGCCAAACCAGGGGTATGCTGTCCAGCCCACATTCTTGCAGTGGGATGGGGTTGTGGCTAACCCGGGAGAACACTGTCACGTGCACCCGCTTGTACCGTGAGGGGCTACCTTTTAGCTCTGTTGGGGCTGGGGCGCCCAGTCGGGGTGGCCAGTGCAGGACCAATGGCAGGGCTTGTCCAGTATTGACTACAATGCTAAGTGCACAGGGCTGGGGCTGGGGCTGGGGCTGGGGCTGGGGCTGGGGCTGGGGCTGGGGCTGGGGCTGGGGCTGGGGCTGGGGCTGGGGCTGGGGCTGGGGCGCTGGGGTGGGGTTGCGGGTACTTTACATGAGGTACATTGAGGGCTGTGGCCCTGAGCTGTGTGTTGGCTGGGACAGCACTAGGGCTGGGGCTGGCCAGTGCAGGGCACCCTGTGGCAGGGCTGGTCCAGGGCTAGTGCACCCTATTGTGATGCAAGGGGGGTGGGGTACTCAAACAAAGGCACCAAGGGGGTGGCCCTAGGAGGCTAGAGCAAGGGCGGTGGCAAGGCCACTGTGATATGCTACTTGTGATATGCTGTTTGCGTGAGTCAAGGGTCGTGGAACAGGGTCATCACACCACCATATTATCACCAGGCTGCAGCCTGCGGCACACAGAACTGGCCTGCAGCCTGCAGCTCTCAGCTTCACCCCTCCTGGAGTGGCAACATGTCCAGCTCTGCCTGTTCAAAAACACACTAACAGATCCCAGCACTGCTGCATAGGGCCCATGTGAAGCAGGCAAAGCTATGAGGCCCCTTCTGGGCTGTGCTTGCTGCGGCAATTGTTCTGTTGGCTGGCAGCACAGCACTGTGGGTTGGTTATTTGGTTGTACAGCAGACTCTCAGTTGTAAGTTGCATAGCTGGGCAGGCGCTTGCCGCTACCTGCCTGATGTAGGCGACTAGGGCATTGTAGATGCGGGCCCCATGCGGGAGGAAGAAGCAGCTGCCGGGGGACAACTGGTGGAAGAAGAACAGCTGCTGCTGCACACCCACATTGCGGTGGTCGCGCTTCTTTGCCTGCAGGGGTAGGGGCAGAGGCCGCAGGGAGGGAGGCCGCAGGGGCAAGGTCATCAGAGGCAAGGTCATCAGAGGCAGGGTAAGGTGGCAAGGGGTATATACACGTGCTGACAGCACACTGGGCAAGTGGAGAACGGGACACCACTGCTGCGGCTGCTACCACCACCACTGCTGCTGCTGCTACCACTATCGCCGCCACTGCCACTACTCCCGCTGCTGACCGCTTGCATCAGGGGCAGGGACATCAGAGGCAGGGGCTGCTGCTGCTGGAGCTCTCGCTGCTGACCAGGTGCAGTGCAGGCAGACAAGAGGCAAGCTGCCCTGACCTCCTCCATGCGGTGCTGGTACTCCTTGAGCTGCTTGGCGTCCGGGAAGGTGATGGCATACACACGCTGGAGGTGCTCCCGCTTGGCATCAGCCCGCCAGTAGGCCCGGGACGCGTTGGTCACCCCGGCAGCCTGCAGGACGCCAGGAGGGAGGGCAGACGAGCAGCATGAGGGCAACACTGCTGGCGTACAGGACCTTGGGCACAGCTGCCCTGACCTGTGAGGAGTGTCACATGCCTCTTGACAATGACCTGGACCTGGACCTGGACCTGGACCAGGACTGCCACCTTATCAACCACTGGCTGACCTGGCCTGGACAACTGGCTGACCTGGCCAACTGTATGTCCAGGCCAACTGCTCCCCCTGATCCACTGGCTGACCTGGCCTGGCCAATAATCAACCAGGCCTGGCCGGCTACATGGCCTGGCCGACTGCCTGGCCTGGCCAGCTGCCTGGCCTGGACAACTACCTGGCCTGTCAAACTGGCTGGCCTGCGCCCTGACCTTGAGGTAGGTGGTGTTGGGCAGGTGGGGCCCGGTGCACAGGTCCACCATGGGGCCCACCCGGTACAGGCTGATCACGGCGTCTGCTGGCAGCGAGCTGATGATCTCAACCTGCCCGCGTCAGGGCCAGCACAACAGAAGACCATCATGTGCAAGGATGACGTGGTGGGTGATGAGGGTGCTTGCAAGGACAGTGGACCCCATTGCAGGCAGAGCAGGCTGAAGAGTTTGCCCCTGCCCCTGCCCCTGCCCCTGCCCCTGCCCCTGCCCCTGCCCCTGCCCCTGCCCCTGCCCCTGCCCCTGCCCCTGCCCCTGCCCCTGCCCCTGCCCCTGCCCCTGCCCCTGCCCCTGCCCCTGCCCCTGCCCCTGCCCCTGCCCCTGTCCCTGTCCCTGTCCCTGTCCCTGTCCCTGTCCCTGTCCCTGTCCCTGTCCCTGTCCCTGTCCCTGTCCCTGTCCCTGTCCCTGCCCCTGCCCCTGCCCCTGCCCCTGCCCCTGCCCCTGTCCCTGCCCCGCCCCAAGGCTAGCAGGCCAGCACCTACCTTGAACTTGTTTTCTTGAAACATTGCCAGCGCCTCATCCCTGGACACCACCACCCTCTCAAAGCGCTGGCCCTCCTTGGCTGCTGCCTCCATGCGCTTCTCAATGCGAGGCCTGTCACCCTCTGTCAGCGCCTGCACCCAGCACACCAGCTCACCCTGACGCTGTGTTGCAGGCAGGCAGGAGGGCCAGGGGACCAGGGGGGCAGGGGAAGGGCAGGGTGGGGCACGGGGCGCGCACCTGCACCTGGAACTTTTGCCAACAGCTGGACACTGCCTAACCTGGCCTGGTAAAACCTGACCTAGCCCAATTGAAACCAGGCGATCATCACCAAGCAGCAGCCACCACCACTATCTGACAGTGCTGGCAGGTCTGCTCCAGGCGCAGCTCCAGTGCATGTCAACAGCAGCCCTCAGCTCTGACGCCCCACCCCTCAGCCCAGTGGCAGAGAAACCAGCTGCCTCCTCCACAAATGATGCTGTCTGCACTGCCTGCTTTGCTCATCCAGCTGTCCCCAACACATGGAGCCCTATTGAAGGCACAGCCTGGCGCCGCCTGCTCAGCCTGGTGAGGACGGCTAAGCTCAGCCCGGGTCACACTTACTGCCGCCCCTGACCTAGTACGGCAGGCACCAGAGTGCTTTGTGGCCCTGCACCACCAGCCAACCCCTATCCTGGCATGTTGTGATGCTGGCATGTTTTGATGCTGGCCAGACACAGACCCCAAGGCCAGCTGCATGGCCGGCACGCCTGCTAAAGAGCCAGCGGGCAGCAGCTGCTACGTGTGCATCAGGCCTGGGCCCCAGGCTGACCTGGCCTGGCCCGAAGGCGAGCTGCACGTCACCACTGTGGCCAGAGTGGACTGCCAGGCCTGAGTGCCACACAAGGTGCACAGCACCTACACCAGTATGTCCAGCTGGAACTAGCAGAAGTCCAGCTGACCCCTTTCTGGAGGGCACAGGGGGGCTGGGAGGATGCTGTGAGAGACTGCTGCTGCTGCTGACCGCCCGCAAGGCATGGGAGGGTGCTCACCCGATCGCCCATGTAGCAGTCGTAGTAGAAGCCCTCTTCCAGGGCGGGACCAATGGTGAGGTCCACACCAAACTCCAGCTCCAAGGCCTGGCCCAGCAAGTGGGCTGAGGAGTGCCAGAAGGCCTGCACCCAGCAGGGCAGAGGCAGTAGGCAAGCTGAGGGGTGCAAGTCTCGATGTGTAAAGACAGCCATGACCAGGTCGTGTAAGCGTGAACCTAGGCAGCTGGGTGGCAAGAGCTGGGTCGGGCATCCACTGGCTGATCGCTTGGCGTGGGGAGAGGGCACCGACCTCCTTGCCCTCTGCATCCTCAAAGCTGAACAGCTTCAGCGCGCAGTCGCCCTCCAGCGGCCGGGTCAGGTCCCAGGGCCGGCCGTCCACATCTGCGACGACCACCTTCTTGGCAAGGCTGCTGGATACCTCCTTCGCTATGTCCAGTGGAGTGGTCACGCCCTTCACGCCCGTCTTCTGCTTGCCGTCTGGCATGGTGACCGTGATGGCGACTGCAGCAACCTTAGCTTCTTCAATACCGGCAAGCACCCGCTGCTGGTACTGCTCAAACAGCTTGATGCGTTTTTCATAGTAAGGCTTCCGTTGCGCCACCGCCTCGGCGAACTGATCGGCGGCTGCGACCTGCTCTACCATTCCTGTCTGGGCAGCCCGCCTCAGCCTTCAGGTGGTGTTTCCCGATGGTTTGCTTGTTCATGCAACAACTGCACCATGCACACTGGTACGTTACGTTATTGCTTTGCCAGGGCGCTAAGCTGACCTCCTCCAGTCCTCACCCCTGGTCCTACCAACGGTCGTAAGTTGACAAGGGCATGCAATGTATGTGGCACCGCATATGAACAGTTTGTGCAAAGGACAGCACGGTCATTTGGTGACAAGGGGCATGCCGTGCGTGGGACACAGCATGTGTACATTTTGTGCAAGGGTTATCATGAGCAGCGTCAGATGAAATACAGATAGAAGCGTTCACAGCACTGTCAGGAGCAACTGATGAGTGCCCTTTGGAGGTGCGAGAGTGAGTGACATCGCCTCCTGGCTATAAGTAGGTACCAGCAGGTGTGAGTAGATATGAGCCTAGTGGCGCAATGCCTCCGAGGAAGCGGCCCAGTGCCGCGGAGCAAGAGCCGCTTCTGATTGAAAGCCCGCGAAAACGAGGTTCGTCGTAGTCGCAGTGTGGTCCGCTGCAATTGTGCAGTCCAGTGAGCTCCGCGCTGCTCACATCGCTACTGTTCATGCCAGCGCAGGTCCTAGCGCCCCTCCAGGCAAGCAACGCGAGGAGCGAAGGGCTGAATGGAAAACCCAGCGCGATTGTTAAACCATCTTGAACCGATGCCTGGTGAGAGTTGAGTTGGCATCTTAACGCGGAACGCTTTATCATTGCGTCGCGCTTGCGCCTGCGCACCCAAGCTGCTGGCACCCACGGTGACCGGCAGTCTGCCAGGCACGCAAACGGTTACGTTCTGCGCAAAGGGCCTTTCAGGTGCTGCTTTACAACACCCACAACGCAGGATGCAGAGTTCTCCGCTGCGGTACACTTTACGCATGGAGCCCAGTTTTCTCAACATCATCTTACACAACCTCCCCCTCCACATGAATCTCCCACCAGCCAGTGCTGGCAGCTGGCGTAGACCTCACACAACACGCACAGCGGGCAGCCTGGCCCCCCTGCCGTTTGTAGGGGTGATATTTGGATGTCGGCATGCTGCAGACATGTGCACACGCCAGCTTCTAAAACACCTCTTGGGATAACTTTCGCATAACTTCAATTTACCCTCATCATAATGTACTCGGCCCGCCGATTATCCATTACCTATCCAGACTTCTGCTGCCACTGCAATCCGCTTGCCGCTAATGTGTTGCTCCTCATCCAAACTGGGTGCTGGGTCGCCGGTCTCCCCTTAAGCAGCGCTAAAACATGCCTGGTGGCTGCGGAGGGGAGCACCACAGCCAGGACACTGTACTCTGACAGATGTAGCGCACGTCATGATGGCGGACCACTTGCTGAACCTTGAGCTCTGTGCAGGAGGCGTCCCCTCCCCCTTCCCTTGCCTTTGCATAAACAATACCCCAACCCGACCAACAGTCTTATGGTCGCTGAAGATGCACAGAGGGGGTAGTGGATGACGCCATGCATTTCATCTTTGAGTGCACTGCCACGAGTTCCATCAGGGAGCAGCCGGAGTTTGCCATGACTTTACAGAACAATAATGAGAACTTGCATGACTTCATGTTGAGCCCATGTGCACCTCTGTTTGTGCACCTTGCTTTGAAGTGCGTTACAGAAAGTCCCGAACCCCTAGAGGGGGAGGGCGGCCTAGCAGCCTATCGGCTGACGGCTTAAGCGGTGTAAGCCTCATCATCATCATGGTCGCTGGCCTACTAATTGGAGCAGTAGGTCCTCATACTCTGGCCTTGATAGCGTTGTTGCCTCGTCATGCTGGTCATGCCGGTGGGTGCAGCAAACAGTGGTCCACCTCCCCTACTGGGGGCCCTCGATCAAAAAGTGTAGCGGCTGGATGCAACCAAGGGAGGCCCTGGCACCAGGGAGCCTAGGCCCCATTCCACAGGTGAGGCAGGGTGCTGTCACCCGGCAGCTGCCAGTCGAGCATGACAAGCCGTACACTCAGTGTCTCACAACTTCCACACCCTCCAAAGCTAGGTGGGACAAAGTCACAGCTTGGAGAGCCCAACCGCTAGCCGCCTTCGTCTGGTGGCGTATCGCATGTGGTGCCAGGGCGCATGCTACAGTACCAGTCCGCATCGCTTGCTGCCACTTCATCGGCCACCGACAACGGCACCTGGCGCCACTTCTCACACAAGCTGCACTCAACCCAGCCTTGCTTATCGTCCTTCACAGTAGGCACCGGCTGGGCCACAGCAGGTTCTGCCACAGTCTGCCAAGCTGCCTGCACACGCACACACAGCAGTACAGCCACCGCATTCGAACCTCGAGAGCAGCACGCGGCCGTACGGCGGTGCCTCGATGTGGGGTGTGGTAGGCCGCCGGCGCTGGCTGATGTGCAAGGGTGGGGACGAGGCAGGCAACGTGGCAGCATTGTGGCGGGTGGTGCGAGTGAGTGAGGGAAAGTTGGGCTATGGCTGGGCAGGGCTACATGCCATGACGCCAGGGGTGTCATGTGAGTCCATGACAGGCTGGCCAGCGCCAATCTCCTGTGCCTCATGTGTGTCATGCTGCTGGCGGCGTATGCAATGACTTCTTCTGTGACGCAAGGTGCAGGCTTCACAGCGGGGCAAGGTCCTCAGTGTCGGGGTGCTGACCCCATGGCTTGGCCAGCTTCCTCCAGCTTTCCAGTGCTGCACTGACCTGGATGGCAGACTCCGCGGCTTGCAGCTCAGCGGCCCGTGACTCCAGGAACGCCGCGCAGGTGTCAACGAGCTCTTTTGCCAGGCCGATGGCAGGAAAGTACGCTGCCTTTCCCTTTTCGGGGCTGTTGTACGCCACGGCATTCGTGTGAATGGCTACGATGTCAGCCATGAAGGCCTGGCGTGACGGATACCTACAGTAAATGCGATAGACACCTCATTGCACCTGAGAGTGACACAATGACCCTGACCTGCAAAGAAGAAGAAGGGATGGAGTTGCTTCCAAGAGGCACTAGCCGCTCGTGAGCAGTGGGCTCCAGTGACAGCTGGTGCATGCAGGTGCATGGTGCTCCATGCATGGTGCTCCATGCATGGTGCATGGTGCATGGCGCAGGTGCTGCAGAATGTAGGCTGCCCACCTACTTGTTGCTCTTATTTTTGCTCTTGATCTTGTCAAGCCACATCTCATTCTCAGGCTTCACGAAAATGTTGTAGTCCGGCACATTTGTCTTGGGTACCTGCAGTGGCGCGGGTGTGCACCCGGATGTTGGCAAAGGTGCATCCTCACACCATTCTCACACCACTGATAGGCTGGCTCGCCCACAACCTACAACCTCCACACCCCTACCCACATGACACATCACCACCTAGCCACACAGTCAGCCACAGGTTCACCTGCCAGCAGCGCAGCCGCCGGGCTGCCCTTTCCTGCCTACCAACGCCAGTGAGCCATTGCCTGGGCTCCTGGCCTGCTGGCCTACTTGGCGGCGGGCTAGAGGAGGGTGGCCGTCGAGCAAAAGGAAGGTGTGCTCCGCATGTACAAGTGTGTGTGTGTGTGCACACGCATGCAGCCCTGTTGCCCCTGAGTACCTAAGTGGCCCAGCTCGTGTGCAGGTCTGTACAGACACAGCTGAGGGAGAGGGTTCCTTCCGTTGCCACAGTCCGTTCCTAGACTCGACTCCAGCCGACCCGACCCCATACCCAGGCCCAAGGCCCCTGCCACAATGCCACCCTCCTCAAGCTCACTGCGGTGAAGAATAGGCCGAACTTCTTGTTAGTGCCTGTCTTCTTATTGCCGTACATGGTGTCTGGCTGCATGCGCGCCGCTGCGATGCAGTCGCTGAACACCTGGTTCAGCACGGCCTGCTGCGCGTGGGTGGAGCTAGTGGGTGCAGAGGCCGGTGGCTGTGAGGTTGGCTTGCGCAGGGGCAGGGGCTGAGGGACTGGGAGGTGGGCCAGCTCCTGTGGGGCCCCGAGCAACCAGTTGTAGAGCCTGCAGGTCGTTGGGCCAGTGCAAGCGCTGGCATCCTGTCAGAAGCAGGAAGCACAGTTGGCAGCAGACTTTGCACTGCCCCTGCTGCTGATCATCACCTGTGAGTCGCTTAGCTGTACTGCTAAGCTGTACTGCTGAGCGAGACCGCCCACCCAAAACCCAACAGCAGCATGCCCCGTATCTTGAGCTGTCATCAGCTGACAGTTGGTGCATGCATGTCATGCCAACTCTATGTTATAGCCTTGTCACACGGGTCAGACAATAGCGCCCATGCCATGTGCACGGGAACGTAACACCCTGCTGGTCGACAAGATCATCCGACTGCGCTCCAACTCTGACAGGAAGTTGGGCAGCAACTCACCTTTGTACAGCCAAGGCAATCAGCAGCACCAGACAATGGAACTCGCCCAGCTCAGTGCTGAACAAGCCAAACGCCCAAGGCCCAGGCAGCGATGCAGGCTGCACCCCCGAGGCTGGGAGCCCAGCTGGCTGCGCACGACCTAAGGTTGGCGAGGCTAGGGACACGAGCTGATAGGCTGTGATAGACATAGCCAGCATCGGGACAAACACATTCAAGGGTTCCTGCATCACACATGTCACACACGGATAGGGTTAGAGCAACATTCCATGTCTGGACCTGGGAGGTGCACATGACAAGCCACTGCACTGCGCTGTATTGTCCTTTGCCGCCTCGGCGAACGGATCGGCGGCTGCAACCTGCTCCACCATTCCTGTCTGGGCAGCCCGCCTCAGCCTTCAGGTGGTGTTTCCCGATGGTTTGCTTGTTCATGCAACAACTGCACCATGCACACTGGTACGTTACGTTATTGCTTTGCCAGGGCGCTAAGCTGACCTCCTCCAGTCCTTACCCCTGGTCCTACCAACGGTCGTGAGCTGACAAGGGCATGAAATGTAAGTAGTACCGCATATGATCAGTTTGTGCAAAGGACAGCACGGTCATTTGGTGACAAGGGGCATGCCGTGCGTGGGACACAACATGTGTACATTTTGTGCAAGGATTATCATGAGCAGCGTCAGATGAAATACAGATAGAAGCGTTCACAGCACTGTCAGGAGCAACTGATGAGTGCCCTTTGGAGGTGCGAGAGTGAGTGACATCGCCTCCTGGCTATAAGTAGGTACCAGCAGGTGTGAGTAGATATGAGCCTAGTGGCGCAATGCCTCCGAGGAAGCGGCCCAGTGCCGCGGAGCAAGAGCCGCTTCTGATTGAAAGCCCGCGAAAACGAGGTTCGTCGTAGTCGCAGTGTGGTCCGCTGCAATTGTGCAGTCCAGTGAGCTCCGCGCTGCTCACATCGCTACTGTTCATGCCAGCGCAGGTCCTAGCGCCCCTCCAGGCAAGCAACGCGAGGAGCGAAGGGCTGAATGGAAAACCCAGCGCCGACAGGTACGCACGCGCCCCCGCCTTGACTGCCCCCGCACTGTTTGTGTCCCCGCACTGTTTGTGTCCCCGCGCATTGGGGTAGGCATCGACCCCGGATTGTCAATGTTGCCTGTCATGTTGCTTGGCCGCAGGTCATCAAAGTCCCGGGTGGCGCCGTGCTTCGCGGGTGCAAGAAGACAAAGCGGAAGCTGATGGCACACTTCCAGCTGAGGGCTGGGGTGCACTCCCAGCTCCGCGTCATCGCCTCCCTGTTTGTGTTGCGGATCTTTTTAACGTGCCTGGTTGGCTACCCCACCCCTGGGTTTTGAGGGCCCCCACACCTCCAGCCGTGCAGCCTCCCCGTGCACTAGATGCTGCCCCCTTACCCCCACTCCCCCTCCGTGCCCCTGCCCAGCCAGCAGCAATGGACATCATGGACTGGGATCCTAAGGCTGAGGCTGAGGCTGAGCCAGAGCCTGCCCCAACACCACCCACTCTGCGGCCACCTAGTGCCCGCCTTGCTGCCCGCCACCCCCCACCAGCAGCTCCCACTGGGCCACCCATGCCCCTTGACAGCGAAGATCCAGTCATGCTGCAGCAGCTGCAGGTGTTCTGCCTGTATTTTGCCAACTCCACCTTCCTCACCCCCTACAACCAGCTGCAGCGGCGGAGTTGGGACTGCCCTGCATTGGCAAGGGCCTAGCTGAGACGCGTGAGTTTGTGTTCAACCCAGCCACTCAGATTGGGGTAGGCATTGACCCCGGCGTCACCCAGGCAGTCAGCGCAGCCTCAGGAGTGTGGGATCCGACGACAGGCCAGCTGCTGGCAGACCAGCTGCGCCGGTGGAAGCTGACTAAGGGCCAGGTCAAGCATGGCAGGGGCCTGAACAATGCCCGCCGTGACACTAAGCGGTGGTTGGCTCCAATCAAGCCCCACCTCCAGCACCTGGCAGCAGCAAGCTCAGCCGGCACCTCCCTGGAGGCCAATCTCAAGCACATCACCGTCACGCTGGCCACTTGGAACGCGGTGTGGGAGGTGTACCTGGACCCCAAGTGGGCAGAGCAGCGACTGAGGCTGTACGGAGCTCAGGACAGGACACTGGAGCAGTTCTTCAAGAAGGTGAGGGTGGGTGAGAGGGAGGGCAAGGCACTGGGAGGTGGT
The DNA here is from genome assembly GCA_030144725.1 of Haematococcus lacustris. Taxonomy (NCBI): domain Eukaryota; kingdom Viridiplantae; phylum Chlorophyta; class Chlorophyceae; order Chlamydomonadales; family Haematococcaceae; genus Haematococcus; species Haematococcus lacustris. Next base: position 30,977 of record JASKMD010000347.1, read on the forward strand.
GGGTTGGGCATGATATGAAGGAGTAGTTGACTGTGCCATGCCTAACCTGGTGCCACCATGTCAGCAACCATGTCAGCAACCATGTGTGTGCCTTGTGTGTATGGCTGCAGTTGGAAGAGAAGATGGCTGAGCTGTCCATGGAGCGCCACAATCATGCCAAGCAGCTGGTGGTCTTCTTTGGAGCAGATGGCATTGGCACCAGGGGAGGCTGGGGTGCGGATGCGGTGCTGCGGGCCTGCTGCAAGGTGGTGTGCAGGCTCAGGGGGACAGACCAGCGGCGGGGTAGGGTGGTGCTAGTGGATGAGCACCGTACCAGCCGGGTCAGCTCAGTGGTGAATGGCCAGCAGCCATGTGAGAGGCAGCTGAACAAGCGCAGGGCCACCAGGCCTGCAGGCTGGAAGCCCCCAGCAGGGCAGGTGGAACACCGCCTAGTGCGCCCAGCCTGGAGCCAGCAGCGTGACCAGCCAGTGCGGGGCATGATGTGGTGCCCAGGAGTGGCACCCCGCAAGCCCCCCCAGGCCAGCCAAGCAGCCTCACAGCCTGCAGCCTCAGAGCCTGGGCCCAGCACTACCCTGCCAGCCAAGCGCAGCAAGCGCACCATGGCTGAGCCAGAGGCAGCTGAGCCCAGCCAGCCCACCAAGGGCAAAGGCAAGGCCAAGGGCAAAGGCAAGGCCAAGGGCAAGGCTGCCATAGCCAAGCCAGCACCACAGCCAGGCAGGTGGGTAGACAGGGACTGCAATGCAGCATTGAACATGCAGCGCATTGGGGAGAGCAGGTGGCGCCCGCTGGAGCTGTGCTTCTGGCCAGACCAGGGTGCGCTGCCAGCCAAGGGCAAGGAGTACCCTGGCTTGGGGTACAAGCGGCTGCGAGACAAGCCACCCAAGGTCCAGCAGCAGCAGGCTGCTGTGGCACAGTAGTGTGTGCCCCCCCCCCCATCTGAGCTGTCATCAGCTTACAATTAGTGCATGTTTTGTCATGCCAACTCTATGCATCGCCCTGTCAAAGGGGTCAGGCAATGCTGTAGGTGGTAGGCGACCGTGACCATGTGTATGCCATGTATAGGGCATGAGCATGCCATGCGATGGGAACTCCACACAGACAAAAACACTGTTTTGTAGTAGTTCACAATTAGTGTGTTAGACTGCAATGAAGGCTCAAGGTTGAGGGCCAAAGTGCTGTATTGTCCTTTTGCGAGAGTGAGAGTCGTGAGAGTGGATACAATCGCAAAGTACCATCTACTACAAAGCACGAAGGATGCGCCCAAACAGCCCAAACCCAAGCAGCCTAGGTCAAAGCTCAAGGTCAATTCTGACAACCTGGGCTGGGTAGGCCCCGTCTCTCCACAAGGGACCTGGTTGCATGGCTCTGGTCCCTTGTGACGACACGGGGCCTACCCATAGGCCCACATCTGAGGTGTGGAGGGGCCAGGGCCGGGCAGGGCAGGGCAGGGCAATAAGTACCAGCGTGGTTTCAGGCAAGTTGATCAGACAGAAATACAACAAGGATGCCGTACATGGCTCTTTATGGACGGGAACACCCTCGGCCCGCAGCATGCAGGACACTTTCCATTGCATGATGGAGGGTTGAGCTAGCATGATGTACAGTGGCTGAGAACTGCCATCGGCATTGCTCATGACTGCTGATGATGACCCTCACCTGGTAAACCACCAGCATCAGGGCATGCTTCAGCAAGGAGGCCTTAGGAGATGGCGACAACCATCGCACTCCCATGTGTTGGTGCAGCACAGATTCAGAGAGCTTGCAGGCCACATGCAGAGCCACTGCACTGCGCTGTATTGTCCGAGAGTGCTTTTCATACAGGCCTCTGCCTACTAAGGGCAGAACAGCAGTCAGCACATCCCAGAATGCAGGTATCCAGAGGAGGAGGAATGCTGCTCTGTCCAGGAAAGTCCAAGCTTGTTGCGCATGCATAGCTGCACAGCAAAGCTGATGAAACTGTTAGGCCGGTGCAGAGCACCGTGCGAGTGGCGCTGGCGTCTTGACACACCTAGCTTGCAGAGAGCAGCGTCGATGTCCCCGATAGCCAGACATGCAAGCAGGAGGCTGCGGGACACAGGCTAAGGATTAGAAGGCGCTTCATTCGCATTCTTGCATCAATCAATCTAGCACCTCAGCAGCACCAAGCGGACACGGTACGAAGTAGGTCCCATCGATGCGCTGCTTTTGCGATGTGCTGACATGTACCTATCCTGGAGACCCCATACTTCTCCACGCGCGCAGTTCTCTGCTGATCAATCTCGTACTCAGGCCAACTCAATCAATCTCGTACTCGGACTCGTTTCCAATGGCCCGGAGTTGGAGTTGGAGTCGGCACTTTTTGGACTCCAACTCCGACCGTTTCCAATGCGGTTTGGCCCGGAGTTGGAGTTGGACATGTCTCGACTTAGAATTAAAGCCGCTGCTCAATTGTGCTCCGCTTGTTTATGTTGCTAGCTGCGATGGATGCGATTGAAGTGAATAACGCGAGGGACATGCGGCGCCGCACTGCCCGCCGACGAAAAACAGTGCAATGGGTCGTGGAGGAGGGGTTGGTCGTCAAGAGGCAAGCGATACATGTGGCTGAAGATGAGGCTGCCATGGAGCGACTTGGTGAAGCTGCTGCCACTGGTGCACGTCAGTACACGCTAGTACCAGTTTAGCATCCCCAGCAGCCGGCCAGCTGCAGCCCCTCAGCGACAGAAGGGGATAACTTATACCTGTTTACCCATGGCTATTGATACCATGTTATTAGTGGACGTATGATATTGTTTCGTCAGGGCGCCCGTATCGCGCCCGTTTCGCTGAGCGTGTTGTACGGTATCGTCGGCCTTCCGCCTCTAGCGCGACGACATTTTCACCGGCGGATGCGCGTCTCTCGTGTTCGCACATTAGCGCCCGCAAGCGGTCAATGACGGCGTCCATAGGGCAATCGTCGCCTAACGAGGTTAGGCCCCGACGCTTGCGCCACTCTGCAGCCTGCGGTACGGCGCGCACAGCGAGGCGCATATAAGTAGCCTCTTCCCAAAGCTCCCTAATCGCCGCAGCTCACCCACGCGCCTGGGAAAGGTCGGCAAGGGCGGCCTGGGCCGAAGCCACGGGCGCCACTGGGTCTCGACCAGTCTTGAGCACCTCCAGCAGCGCGCGACATCCCCGCCGCACCTCCGGCTCGTCTAAGGGCATGGCGACACGTGTTGAGCAGCAGGCTTGTTATATGGTTGTACGCCAGGGCGGCTCCGGCCTCCTCCGCCAAGCGCGTCGCTCTGGTCGTGTCGTCGTCGGAAATGGCGTCGACCAGCACTCGCGCGCAGGCGTGCGCAATTAGCCGCACCCTCTTTGCCGTAGCGCCATGTGCATGCCCCTGCGCAGTAACCCGCAGAAGTGCCGCCGCCGCCTGAAGCCAGCTAGTCTGCAGCGCATCCTTGCCGGCGATGCGGCGCTCCAGGAAGGCCCACTCGATGCCGCGCCTCCCTCAAGTCGCGCACTACCTCCTCCATGAAGCGCAAGGATGGCGCATCTAGCACATGCATTGCGCACCAATGCATCGTCCGCGCGGGGTGCATGGCACGCAATGCGCCCTGGACCTCCGGGTCCGTCAGCGACTGGGCGCCCAACTGGTCGCCGCGTGGAGCGGGTAGCGTCGGCCAGAACCCGCCGACCGCGACGCGGCTCCACAAACGCTGCACAGCGCTTTCAAGTCGATCTGGCCACAGTCCCTGGTTCGCGTAGAACTGGACATCGACAAGAGCCAACTTCCGGATGGCTTGGTGAGAGGGCGAGAGCGCCACCATCCTGGTCCGACGAATGCGGTGCGAGCCAATGAGCTTGGAGAGTTCAGGGTGAGCTCTTGAGGTGAATCCTTTGGTCGGTTCTGGTGTTGCGATCTATACACGCAGCAACCTAGCAACTGCGCAGGATCAAGGGCCAGTCTGTTTCCAGTGAAGAGTGCACGGGAGTTACTAGAAGACACACTTTCACAATTCTTGGAGCATCTAGCACCCAATCGCACAGTCTCAGTTTGTGAGCACCGTCGGTGATAAACACCGGCACTTGTAAGCTCTTATTCAGAGCTTATGTGCACCTTTGCTTGCACACCTCATCTATCTGGTGCATTGCAAAGTTACCCAAACCTCTGTGTGGGAGGTTGGCTAAGCAAGCTGATGACGGGGTAAACTAATCATCTTTACAATACGGCTGTCGCAACCCACTGACGAGCTAAGCAGCATGGGCGTCGCAGCAAACACAATGCAAGCCAGTCAACGCATTCACACGCAGTGCACTGTACGCTTATCAATCTACGAGCACTACCCTGGCAAACTGTACGAAACCGTTCCGGATGTGAGCCCCTACAAATGGACAGCCCTCGCGAGGGCCTGTTGTTGAGGCAGCCAAAATTCATCAGGGTGCGAGTTGACGAGAGATAGGCGCACAGACTGGCCTGCGCGTAGCAATGCACAGCGCGCATCAGAGCGTTTGTCAGCATTGTCAGCATTGTCAGAGCGTAGCGTGTTTCAATTGCGTAGGCACACCAGGTACACTTGCCTTGCCCTGCTGATGTATGGAGGTACTGGCACATTTGAAGGGACGCCAGCTTAGCCTCTACTGCAGGATGCAAGTGCTGGTTGCTGCAGCCCCTCCAGGTTATTAGGATGCTGCCGTGCCACAGGAGCTGATTGCAGGAGGGGTAGCAGGGGCCGTGTCCAAGACTTGCGTGGCGCCGCTTGAGCGTACCAAGATCTTGTTCCAGGTGCCTGCTTCCAAAGTAGACGCCCCTGGCTGCACCAAGCTGCTCTGGCCCAGCTGCAGCTACAGTTGCACAAGGCCAGCCACAGCTGCCACCCACTCACAGGTCCAGCCGCTGAGGCTGCAAGGCCAGGGTAGGGTAGAACAGGCTAACCCTGACCATGACGCTGGCCCTGGCCCTGAATCTAGCCCTGACTCTGATCCTGACCCTGACTTTGACATGTGGAAAGTTGGGGAGTTGGCTGCAGCTGAGCAGACACACTCACCATCGTCATCATCATCATCATCAGCAGCAGAAATGTTAGCATCACATGGCATTGGCCAAGCATGGCATGGCTGCAGCTGGGCAGCGGTGTGTGGGTTACAAGTGGTGGTGGTTTGGTGGTGGTTACAGACACGGCGTATGGAGCACCTGGGTGTGATGGGCACGCTGCGCCTGCTGTGGAGGACGGAAGGCTGGGCCGGGCTGTTCAGGTGTGACTGCTTAGCTGCATCCAGCCATAACAACACAGCAAGTGCCAGGTTCTTCTGCTTGTTGAACGCTCCTGCTGCCGCCATCACCGCCGCCGTCACTGCTCCTGCTGCTGCTACGCCTGCTGCTGCAATTGTCTCTCCTGCCCCTGCTACTTCTGCTCGCTCAGAGGCAACTACGCGTCGGTTGTCCGTATCGTACCGTACAGCGCGACCCATTTCGCCGTCTACGAGCACTATCGCCGCCTCCTGGTTGATCACGTGGTAGCGCCGGCCGCGACAGTCAAGGCAGCAGGTGCAAACGTAAAGGCGCAAACAGCAAGAGTGACACGGCAGTATCAGCGGTTTTCTTTCAGGAGCGTCCGTGCTGCCAAGGCTCTGTGCGGAAGCTGATGCACATCTCTGGCCAGATGCCATGCAAAGATCTGCTTACCCCATTCTTCAGCGACGTTGGGATGTATTCGACTCGTGACGCAGGAGGTGCGACCGGCCCGTCGAGCAAGCAGCCCGTGGTCGCGTCCCCCGCCGCTGTCGCCGCCGCGGTCTACGCGCCTACCGCTGTCGTGCATCCGGCGCTCACCACTCCACTGTCAGTGCACCCGGTGTGTTGGTAGGAGTGACAGAAGGTGGCTGGCGGGGTGGAGGTCAGGGTCAGCGCCAGGGTCTGTACCCATTGGGTCAGGAAGAAGGGGTAGGTGGCAGGGGCAGCACCTCATCCACCACCCTCCATCACCCTCCGCAAAGCAACTCTGGTACTCTTGTTGTGATCGTGCACAATGCCTCCCACCTGCTATCCAGCTGGGAACTAGCAGAAGTCCAGCTGACCCCTTTCTGGAGGGCACAGGGGGGCTGGGAGGATGCTGTGAGAGACTGCTGCTGCTGCTGACCGCCCGCAAGGGTTATCATGGGCAGCGTCAGATGAAAAAAGCATCATAAAAACGTTCACAGCACTGTCAGGACCGGCTGATGCTGTAGTGTGGGGTAGAAGCAAGGGGTCCAAGGGTTTCTTTGTTTGTCTGCTGTAGTCGGTGGGCACGGGCCGCGTCCCGTGCCACTAGTGCACACTAATACACGCTAGTACCGGTTTAGCATCCCCAGCAGCCGGCCAGCTGCAGCCCCTCAGCGGGGTCCAAGGGTTTCAATACATGTCCATGGGTTACAATACCTCCCACCTGCTTCCTGGTGCTTGCCAGACAAACAAAACTCATTCAACAAGGAACAACATGTTTGCCTGTGGGTAATGTCCCTCAGCTACTACTGCTTGCCAGACCCCTAAGCTCTGCTTGCCTGCCTGCCTACCTGCCTGCCTGCCTGCCTGCCCCCTGCCCCCCTCACCCCTGCCCTGCTGCCTGCCTGGCTGCCTGGCACTAGGTATGGGACCTCCTGGCAGGCTCAGCGTCAGGGGCCACTGCTGTGGTGCTGACCTACCCCCTGGACCTGGTACGCACCCAGCTGGCCTGGGCCACACCTGTGGCGCCCACTGCCCCACCAGCCCCTGCAGGACCCACGGCCCTTCCCCACACCAACCCTGCTGCTGTCCCCCCAGGGCACTCCCTCTCACCCCCCAACCCCAACGCGTGCCACTTCCATCCTCACTCTGCCCCAAGCGCACCTGCCCGCCCCACCCCCCTGGGCGGGTCCCCTGCGGGGTCCTCCTGCCAGCCAGCCTTGGCTTTGAGCAGCACCTTGGTCAGCCCCGGCACAAGCAGGCCGGCTGGGTCCCCACCAGCAGTGCCTAGTCAGGCCCCAGACCCCAGGCTGACCTCTTCTGCCCTCAGCACCAGCCGCACCACCCACCCAGCACCAGGCAGCAGCCAGACCTGGCCCAGCCCCAGCCCCAGCCTCCCACCCGGCTCCACACCTGCCGCCACAGCCTACGGTAGGGGCCTCACTAGGCCTGGCGGCGCTGCTGCGGCAGTGGGCAGCAGCAACTGCGATGGCGCTGCGCCCCGCTCCATACGCGGCCGGCTGCTGCTCACCCTGCAGCAGGAGGGTGTGGTGGGCCTGTACCGCGGCATGGCCCCGACCCTGGTCGGCATCTTGGCGTACTCAGGTGTGATGCCAGCTGCGTTAGAGTGAGGTCAGCAGCAGGCCCCTCCTAATGCATGCTGCTGGCCAAGGTGTGGCCCATGCCCCTCTCTTTCTGTCCCTGACCCTCACACGGCTTCTGCCAGGTGTGCCTGGGACGTGGGCATTGGGAAGCATGCCGCTGCTGCCCTGGGCTGCTGCGAGTGTCACTGTCAACGCTGCTGCTTGTGAAGACAGTGGCAGCGGTGGTGGTGTAGGTGACTGTGATAGGATTGGTGGGTGGTGCTGGTGGTTATGTTACTTTTGGTAGTGGTGTTATTTGGTGGTCATTCTTGTAATTGACTGCTGCCTGCTGCCACGGCTGAGCAGGTTTGAAGTTCTACGTGTATCAATCCTTAAAGGCCGGCTACAAGGCAACCTCCTGGGCCGGGCTGGCTGCAGCACACCCACAACCACCGCAACTACCACAACCACCGCAACCAGCAGCAGACCCCACCCGCCTGACACCTGGGATGCAGGCAGCCCAGGACCTGCAGCCAGGCGCCTCAGCAGGCCTGCCTGGCAGCAGCCAGGTGCGGTGGGAGGAGTTGCCATCCGCTCAGCCTGCCATACCGCCACATGGTGGTGGCCATCCACAGGCAGCCGATGCTGACAAGGCACGACAGCCGGGGCAGGAGTGGGCTGTTGCAGGGCAGCAGCAGGGGAAGGCAGAGCCGGGGCTGGGGCAGCAGCAGGGGGAGGCAGGGTTGGGGCTGAGGCAGCAGCAGGGGACAGGCCGTCTGCCGGTGGGCGTGATGCTGCTGTTTGGGGGCGTGGCCGGCTTGGTGGCACAGACAGCCACCTACCCGCTGGATGTGGTACGGCGGCGCATGCAAGTAGGTGCAAGGCCGGCAAAACATGAAGAGGGAGACAGCAGTGGCACTGTGCAAAGGTGGAGGCTCTGGCATGATGGTGATGAGGTGATGTCAGTATGGGACCCCAGGCAATGCTTAGGGCCAAGGGCTGGTAATGGTGCCGCTATTTAGTATTTTATTACTAGTATTAGTTATGCAATGGCCATACACCTTTTTGTCATTTACTTATGTGTTCATGTATTTTACTTGCTTTGTTTGTGCACACCTGCCATGCCTTGAACCCTGTGTGTGGCATGGTATGCACAGTCAGCTCCCAGGGTGTTCTCATCCCTGGAGTCTCACCTAGATTCACTCCAACAAGCACAATGGGCTGGTGCTCGCCCTGTTAGGCATCATGTCACATGGCCAGCCACGGTTGTTGGCCAGCTGCTCAAGGCTCTGTTGTTGAACCCTGTTGTAAGACTTTGGTTCATGCACCGGTTCGAAGTGTGTGTTTGCCTGCCCAGCCCAGCCGTGATCCTGAGCCCTAGCCAGCTATATGAATGCATGAGCATGGGGCAGGCTCGGAGCCTTGGTGATGTGGTCGGAAGCCAGGTGTGGCGAGAAGGAACGAAAGACCACACTCTTGCTGTCAGTCAGCCCTGACGGCAAGGGATGAGAGCAGCCCCGGGGCATGGGGTCCTTGGTACCCTCCCACCAGGGATGGGTGGGGTGGGGGGGAGGGTCACCAGGTTACCGAGGGCACCCAGTGGCCATGGCACCCCTCCTCCCCCGGGTGTGGGCACCCACAGCTTGTAGGGTCCACAGCCCATGGCAGGGGAAGGGGCAGGGGCAGGGGGTGTGCAGCCTCGGTGCAGTACCCCCAAGGCCTCCAGCGCCGGGTCTGCGGCCTGCTGCTTGCACTGTGTAGAGCAAGGCATGGCTTGGCCCACGCCCCCTCTGGCCGCAGGGTCAGGCGCCTGCCTGCCTGGAGACCATTACGGGGTTGCACCGGTGGTCAGGTCGGGTGGGGTCCAGGGTGAGGGACTGTGACAATTCTTGATCGCTGGGGGTTGGTCTTGGAACACAGCCATGGTGAGGGTTGTGCCAGGCCAGGGGTTTAGCCTGGACCGCGTAGCAAACAAGCCTGCCACCCTCACCCCCTCTGCATCCCACACCCCTCGTTTCCCCTTTTGCACTTCAGCCCATTCCCTTGCCCCTTGCTCACCATTGGCAGCCGGCAGCCGGCAGCACCTCAGCAGCAGCAGCAGCAGCAGCCCATTGCCCCGGCCGGCAGCAGCAGCTCCATTGGCAGCCGGCAGCACCTCACTGTCAGTGCCCCACACTCCAGTGGTACAGCGGGACAAGCCTAGGGCTCCTGACACCATCCCCTCAGCAACCAGAGCTGCCAGTCCCTATTTGCCTTCGCCCCCTCTGTACCCCTCAACCCCTCTATGTCCCTAGCTGTCAGGCCTGGGCACCATAGTGGGCTCACAAAGCATGGCGCCATGTGCCCCTCACCTGCCAATCAGGACCGGCTAGGACCCTAGGACCCCTTGCAGGGCAGAGTGTTCCCCCACTGGGGACGCTCCCACACATGCGTGTGCCTGCTGCTGTGACCGGCAGTCAGCTGCGACACCCACAGCTTTTGCTTCACACACACCAAAGCCAGGAGGGAACACGGGGCAGCCTTGGTTCCTGGTGGTGTGGCCAGTAGATGGTTGTAGCGCCCACAGCATGTGGTGTCCATTGCCCATCACAGGGACAGGGACACATGGCATGGGACACATGGCAAGAGCAGGGGGTGTGAAGCCTCAGGGCGGTCCCCCCAGGGTTCCACAGCACAGGGACAGGGACAGGGAGTCAGATCCAGGGACAGGGACAGGGAGCAGGGGTTGTGCAGCCTGAGTGCCGTGTTCACACTGACCTGTGGCGCTGTTGATGCCGGCAGCAGTGCTCCAGCACACCAAGGGTTGTGTGTCATGCAGGTCGCTGGCCTCCAGCACATGGCCATGCAAGCTCATACCACACCACCAGCTTCCCGCCAGCTGCCAGGGGTGACCGCTCAAACGTCATGGGCGGTGGTGCGCCGCATCTTGGCAGAGGAGGGCTGCAGGGGACTGTGGCGGGGTCTGACCATAAACTACATCAAGGTAAAAGTACGCAGCGCAAGCACGACCTCATGCAGCAGACAGACCCCTGCAGCCGTAGGGTCAGACCCTCACAGCTCCAGCTGCTGCTGCTGCTGCTGCTGCTGCCACCCTGCAACACTGTCCCAACCTTCTGGACGGCTGGCCGGCTGGGCAGGGGCCGGGCAGGTGCGGCAGACAGGCCTCTGTAGCTGTGTGTAAGGTGCCGCTGTGTTGGGGCTGGGTGAGCAACCCAACAGGCCCCTCTCTGGCCGTAGAGGACTGAAGCGAGCCCCATACCCCTAGGGTCACAGCTAGAACTCCACCAGACACAACAGGGAAGAACTCTACCCAAAGCACAAAGCTAAGAGGGGTCTCCCATTGCAGGTCAAGGCAAACCTGCATACCCTTAAGAAGGGCCTGACTGATATGACTAAGACGCAGCCAGGTTCCAACAGTGATACAGTAGAGCACCATCAACATGCGTATGCCTGCAACCTAACAGGACCTTGTTCATGACGCACTACAGCAGCTCGCTAGGCCATGGAGTTGGCTGTCAGACAGACACTTGACAAAGGCTACACCAGCCTCGTAGCTACAATGCCAGTCATCTCATTCTACTGCTCTGCCTTCCACCTGGATGTATTGTACCTCCCTCTTTGTGGTGGTAGGTAGCCAGGCAAGAGCAGATCTTTTTTAATAATGAATTAGTAAATAAATCTATATCTTAGCCGGGCCTGCTAGGGCATGGTGTCACGCAACGGGCGTTCATGGGGTCCCTTGCCGTCTGCACTGCTGCCGTGTGCCAGGTGGTGCCCAGCACAGCCATCGGCTTCACCTTGTATGACTGGCTGAAGCAAGCACTGGACCTGCAGGGCAACCTGTGAGGGGCTGGTGGGTCGATGAGTCAGAACAGCGCAGCGTGAGAGTGAGGTGTGATCCAGCGCCATCGCCCACAGCCCATGCCCAGTCAGTCCAGCCATGGACAAATTGCAACCTACCCATGCAAAACGCCCTCTCAGCCCGCCCAGCCTGCCAAGGTTTTCATGCCTGCCAAGGCTGGCATGGGCGGACCTGCTGCAGCCCCCCCTCGCCACCCTGCTACTCAGCAAGTGCCTTGACCGTGGACAACTCCATGGCGCCAAACCTCCAACGCATAAGGCACAAGGCTATTGGCCTCCCTCAAGCAGTCAAGCCGTAGCACAAGCATAATGCAAGCTTATTGTTGCCTAGCCCCATTGAGGTCATGCCCAGGCGGAACCCAGTGCTCTGCAGGGGAATGTGTTGTCGGGATGGGGTATGCAGTTGTCAAGGGTACTACTGATGAAGCTATAGCGATGTAGCTGTAGCTGAGTGAGATTACCCACAGGCAGCACTTTGTTCTATGTTATATGAGCTGATGTCGATCTGCGCATTACCACGAGAATCAGGCATTGTAAGCAAGCGGGAAGCGAAGAAGTCAAGCAAACATTGCTCAGCTAATACAGCTGAGTAGCAGGGCAATCAAATCATCAACGGGCCCAAGGAAGACGGTAGGGGTGGCTTGACATGAGATTCGATCTTGAGTAAAGCAATGAGTTTTGTGTGTCATTTATCGTGTGTTTGGCTGCGGGAGTGGACAACAAGCCGCACGCCGGCACGAAGTTGTGGTCAATTGCTACGCTGCATTTAGGAAGCTTGCTAGTTAGGAAGCTTGCAGTCGAGAGGAGATGCAGACGATGCAGGGCAACCTGCGCGGCTCGGGAACACGCTGCCAGTCTCGCGTCCCCTTTTCAGGTCCCTGCCGCCCAGCAATTCACACAGTGCAGGGCAGTTCAACAGTGTGCTGTCCCAGTCACACTGAGCTAGCACCACGCAATGCATCAGTGCGTTCGACAAAGCTGGGTGACATTAGCCTCTTTGGGAGCAGTTCCGGCAGCTCTATACTGGAAGGCCCAGGCGCACAAGAGGACACCAGCAGCAAGACAGGGGTGGACGATGTGCCGCTACAATCTGAGGTGGGATTTGGGAGTCCTTTTTCGCAGGGGGAGTCAGGTTCAGAATGAGCTTTGCTGCTAATTGTAGGTAGGAATGGATTACACAGCGCTGCGAGATGCGCTGAAAGCGCAAGATTTCAGGAAAGCTGACGACGAGACCCGTGCGCTGCTTATACGACTGGCTGGAGAAGGAGCAGTGAAGCGCGGTTGGGTTTACTTCACCGAGGTCAGGCCTAGATCCTATGTTTAGGATTGCATTCCTCACCTTGCCGCACAGCCCCACGCACCTGTCCCTGTCCCCATCCTCATGCTTCCCTTGCTGCCTGCCCACCTGGATGTGCAGGTGAAGTTCATCGGTGTGAAGGACTTGCAGACTGTTGATGCCCTGTGGCGAGCAGCGAGCAATGGCAAGTTTGGATACAGCATACAGAAGGCTGTCTTCAACCAGGTGGGCAGGCAGGCAGGAGAGTAAACCAGACACTTCCTTTGTCACTAGCACTGTCCCAACATGCACCTGGTGGCAACAGGGTAGGCAGCAGGCTACAATGCATGGCTGACGCTGACAGGGCACATCGTGTATCCAGGCACAAGCGCAATGGTGAGGAAGGCTTCGCACACAGACAACGGCACAGTGCCAGCACAGGCAGTTGCATGCCATACACGTGCTCCAGGTGCAGCAAGCAACCTACCCACAGCGCTGCAGCTACGGCAGATGGTGTGAGTTGGCACATCAGTCATCATCATCATCATCATCAGCAGCAGCAGCAGCAGCAGCACATGTCATTTACAGATATGCAGTCTAGCCAAATACCGCTGGCGTTGCTGCAGCACATGAGGCTGAAGACTCAACCTAAACAGGCTCACAAAGTGGCTCTGGCGTGAGGTGCATCAATGTCACTGCGCACACAGCTGCTGCACCGTGTTGTGTGGACAGCGTCAAGCTGGCTGGCCTAGGCAGCAGGGCGTGCTCTCACAGCCGGGTGTCAGGGCACACTCAGGGAGGGGGCCAGGAGCTGCAGACCTCAGGCTCTCAGCCGCCTCCCCAGGTGCCACCCCTGTCCCCTGCTCCTGTTCAGGCTCAGGCCCAGCCAGCTACTGGGCCTTAGGGCATGTCCACATGTGCCAGGGGTGCTCCAACAGACCCCCTCATCAGCACCACACTTCAGCGTCAGCAGGCAAAGACACTGCTGTGACTGATCATGCAGTCCATGCACGCAACTGATGCACAGGGGCTGGAGAGTGCTGCATTGCTGCTCCTGCTGCCCTCCTTATGCCTTCTCCTGCTGCCCCTGCTGGCTGCTCCTGCTGCCCCCTGATGCCCTGCTCTGCTGCTCCCTGATGCCCTGCAGAGCTTGAAGAGGTGGGCGCGCTTCTTCAAGACCATTGACTGGGTGCAGGGGGAGAACAACGTGTACCGCAAGTGGCCAGGGGAGTTTGACTACAGCCTGAAGGCCGCCAAGTGAGCAGCAGCCATCAACCCTACAGGCCATCGTGGACAGCACATCCAGGGGGCAGGGGCAGGTGGAGGGGCAGAGGCAGGCAGAGAAGGCACGGAAGGCAGGGGGGCAGGCAGAGTGGCAGGGCCAGGCGCAGGTGGAGGGCAAGGTGCAAGGACCGTGGAAGGGGAAGGGCCAGTGGCAGGGAATAGAGGGGCATTGAGGCAAAGGGGACAGGGGTGAGGTTTGGGTCAGATGATGGACAGGAGCAGGGCAGGCAACAGAAGCAGCGGCACAGGTGGCACGGATGTGCGCCATCCATCAAGACCTGCATCTGCCTCACTGCCCGCTGGTGCACTGCCACAGCAGCTGTGGGTAGCGTCAGGATGCAGCCATAGCCCACAGCAGTGCCCGCACAAGCACTTAGGCCGCACCATCGACACTCAGCTCAGCCATGTGCAGTCAGGCGCACCTGTCCCTCAGGAGTGGCGGCAAGGTAGCAGTCACCAGATGCAGTCGACATAGTCCTCTCCCGCACCTCCGCAGACCTAGGTGCTGGTGCCATCACTGGCAGGGGCTTGTCCGGGTTAGGGTTAGGGTCACGCTGGCATGTAAAGCGGTTTCTGCTGCTGCTGCTGCCGTAGGGGCCACCTGCCGCTCACCAACGCTCTGCGTGGCACGCAGCTGTTCTCAGAGATCATGGCACACCCGGCATGGGACCAGGCCGCTGGCAGCAAGCGCAGCATCGACGACTCGTCCAAGGCGGCGGGCAAGGACACCATGAAATGGTGATCGCCTGCGTTAAGATGAGCGCGATATCGGTGTCGACGGCTTGTTGCACGCGCCCCCTAGACATAGCTAGCTGGCGAGATGCGCAACACGACACGGCTCAGCATGGGCGTAACAGTCGGGTGGTGTCCGCGTGTCCGTGAGCTGGCGGCGGCCGGAGTATTGAGTGAGAACAGAGTGGTGTGCGAGTGAGGTGTGAGGTGTTGACCTGATTCTAAACCTTGACGGCATACAGGCATGGCAAGGGTGTTGGAACGCTTGTGCAATTGAGTAAATTAGCGATGCCGGGTACCGAACCGCATGTAACACCGCTGGGTCGGACGACCCCAACTAACAAAAAATGACAGGAAACCGACCCCTGGTAGTAGGACGGCTGTAACTCTGCACTCACTACGCCAAATATTATGCTAGATGATTCACAATGTAGCCAACACAGCCAGCTACCTTTGACCCATCCAGAATAATTATGCAGTCAGTAGGCCTTGCACAGCAAAGCACCAAAGTAAGTGATTTAAATTTGAGCCGTTGCGGGGCATGCAGTCATCGCTGCGACAGCCCGCGTCGCTTTGGCTGCTCTACATGAGCATGCGCGTCGCCAGCAGCAGTCAAATCGGAAAGCGGTTGCGGCGATGTGGCAATGAGCCCACGTCCCCCCCTTACCTAGAGGGTAAGGCGCGCCCGAAATAATCTTTAAGATATGACCCCATATGATCAAGCATGATGGAATATGGTGAAATATAATTAAGCCAAAACTCGCAAAACTCCGCAACCTCATTGCCGTGGTCTCAATCTGGTTTCAACCATGGTCTCAATCGTGATCTAATTTGACGGAGAGCAGTGGAGTGTTACTAACTACAACTGAGAGTGATACTAGTTTGGAGGACGTCAAACCCTCTTTACACTCGGGGTTCCCAGGTGGGTTAGTGTGGCGATCTGCCACATTGTCCTCTTGACTACAGACCCGGTCATATCACATCTTTAAGCCATCATATTCAGTCATATGACCAATTCCTCAGCAAGTCATATGATCGGTCGCGCCCTACTAGAGGGCAATGCCACAGCTCGACCATTGGGAATTACAGCATGCTACATACTAGTTAAGCTCATCTAGGACAATTTTACAAACGCTCATACTCAGACAAGCCAAGAGCTCACTCTGGTCTGTGACCCCCCAACTCCCTTAGCCGATCTCAGGGCCAGAGCCATGCAGTCAGTCACACAACTCCACAACTCCACACCATGACCGAGTTTGGACTCGGCTCCTCTGAGAGTTACACTCCCCTACATGCCATCCACCTGCGTGCAAAGTTTCATAGCTCAACTGCCACCCCACAGCCCCGTAGCCCTGATTCTGCTTGGAGAACATGATGTCACTTTGAAGATGTCAAACTGATAGAGGCCTGGGCTGTTTAACGTGCGGTTTGTTTCAAGAGATGCGTTATTGAGTCAAGAACAAACATAGTGTGGCCATTTTTGTGTGGGTGCAGCGGGTGCAACACAGTGAGGGACATAGTGGAGGAGGGGGGGTGGTAACCCGGTGATACCTCAGTGAGCGCCGACCCAAATGATGTATTCCGCGGAATTGAGCACAGATTTCTGTTTCAATCACCCCGTCTAGGTGCCCTGCACGCCCGGCAGACATCGCATTGGGTGTTGGCCGGACATTCCATTTGTACACAACCAGCTCACTACGCTAGGTAGATGGGGTCACAGCGATGTGGCTCACCGTGCCAAGGAGGCCCATATCGCCGCTGTGATTTGTTCGCGGGCACATGTGGCAGTACGCGAGCAAAGACTCCAATGGCTAGCGCTGGTGGTCAGATTACGCGGACTAGATTGCGGCTGCCAATGTAATAAACGGTATCGAAAACGGTGCAGTATTGAGAGAGTACTTGCATGAACATTACCAACCCCATGTTGGGGCCGCCTGACGCTGGGACATATCAGTTGAGAGTTAGCGACATATCAACCCCCTTGTCCCTTACTAGGGCCTCCATTTGAGCCTTACTAGGGCCTCCATTTGAGATTACAAGGGACCATCAGTGGCCCGATTCATATGGTGCGAAGGGGTGGTGTGGAGTATGCCCAATGCACATGGACATGGTGCATGAGTGCCTACCACCTACACTATTGCTTGACCGCGAGGTTGTCACTGTTGACCAGTGATGGGTAATACATATATCGATACAGGAAGTACAAGAAAATACACGAAAAAACGTGTATTTTTTGTATCGATACAATACAGCGATTAAGGCGCGCCCAGAAAAATCTTTAAGATATGACCCAATATGATCAAGCCAAAGAATATGATGAAATATGATCAAGCCAAAACCCAGCAGTCAACCCAAAAGTCTGGCTACAGTTCCACCCGTGATACCTCCCTGGGCCGAAAATGAAACTCAGGTGTTTGACAACAAGAGCTGGACGCTGGCGGCTCTTTTCCACCACTTGAAGGATACTAAACTAATCCGCAAGAGCGAACATTACGCGCTACAAGTCACTGAGCGGGTCGGGTCGAGCCGCAAACTGATTCGCGCGGTCAGCGTAGTCTGCTTGCTCTGCTCAGCATGCCTCTCTGTCAACAACATTTCGTGGGCTCAGACCCAACACAACTCCTGCGCCGCTTGTGTTGGCCGCCATGCCAGCACAAGCGCAGCTCCACCACCTCCCAGCTCCGCCCAGTCCTCTGCTGTGCTTGTCGAGGCCAAGCAAGAATTCTCTCTATTCCTTTACACCTCTGGCACACCCTTCGCTCGCGCCGACAACCCACATCTGAAGAGGATGTTTCAGCTGCTGGGCATGCCTGACTCTCCCACAGCCAAGCAACTGAGGACGTCTTATCTCTCTAGCACCTACTGCAGATTGAAGAAGAGGGTGGAAGTGGTGGTGGAGCAACTGCTGCTGGTAAGTGCCACATTTAACACGTCCACATGCACTTACAGTGTTGTATTTTGGTGGTACTAACTGTCAGATGGAGCAACTATATCTTGATGCAGGGTTTGAGCTTAATGCTATCACTCCTACAATTTAGTCCCTGCGTTTGTCCCTGCGTTTTACCGACCTTGTCCGATCGGGCTGAAAATTTGATAGATGGCAGTTTTCAGAAAATAAAACATATTTTCCAAGAAAAATATTTGGAAAAATCCAAAAGCTGTTGCGCTGTGGCCCGCAACCTATCCCTGCACTTATCCCTGCACCTACCCCCCAGGGCCACAGCGCAGCCGCCTTTGATTCTTTCGAAATATTTTTTCTGAAAAATATGTTTTATTTTCTGCAAACTACCATCTATCAAAATTTCAGCCCGATCGGACAAGGTCGGTAGAACGCAGGGACAAACGCAGGGACTAAATTGTAGGAGTGATGCACGGATGGATGGCGCCACCGACGGGCTGGGAAGGGACAACCATTGGTGAACTGTGTGCTATTAAAGGCTATGGGAGGCGCTATCTTCCACCATGTCTGCCAGCTTGACAAGGGTGACAAGAAGGATGCCATGTTCTACGTCAATCTTCACAACAGCATGGCTGACAAGGCAAGTGGCGCACATGGCAAGGAAGGCAAGCGCGTAGCGATACCAACCCAGCCTGGCACCTTTTGCCTAGCTTTGGCCTAGCTCAACCCAATCTCGTCAAACTCTTTGTGCATGCATCGCATTGCACACAGATCACAAAGAAGCGGCCACACCTTCTACTGGGCGTCATCATGGATAGCCCGACAACAAACCGAGCTGCTCTGAAGATTTTGGCGGAGCAGCATCCCACTTGGATATGCATCACATGCATCGTGCATGCACTGAACCTCCTGTGCAAGGATCTTGCCAACAACAGCCGGCGGTCTGAGAAGCACACTGAAGTGGGCCGTATACTGAAGGAGGTTGTGGTGTTGTGGTGTTGAAGGTGATGAAGGTCTGGGACGACCTACTTCAGTGGGCCACCCAATGGGCTGACAAGTTTGGGGACCCTAGTGGAGCCAACCCAGTGGACTGGTCCTTTGTGCTGGGAGTGCCAAGATTGTTTCGAGACCGTGCTATGAAGCACTACCACCCCGCCATGGCGGCAGCACGGTATTGGTCACCTGACCTGACCTGACCTGACCTGACCTGACCTGACCTGACCTGACCTGACCTGACCTGACCTGACCTGACCTGACCTGACCTGACCTGACCTGACCTGACCTGACCTGACCTGACCTGACCTGACCTGACCTGACCTGACCTGACCTGACCTGACCTGACCTGACCTGACCTGACCTGACCTGACCTGACCTGACCTGACCTGACCTGACCTGACCTGACCTGACCTGACCTGACCTGACCTGACCTGACCTGACCTGACCTGACCTGACCTGACCTGACCTGACCTGACCTGACCTGACCTGACCTGACCTGACCTGACCTGACCTGACCTGACCTGACCTGACCTGACCTGACCTGACCTGACCTGACCTGACCTGACCTGACCTGACCTGACCTGACCTGACCTGACCTGACCTGACCTGACCTGACCTGACCTGACCTGACCTGACCTGACCTGACCTGACCTGACCTGACCTGACCTGACCTGACCTGACCTGACCTGACCTGACCTGACCTGACCTGACCTGACCTGACCTGACCTGACCTG
>JASKMD010000348.1:0-34021 GCA_030144725.1 Haematococcus lacustris
GCCACCCTCCCCTCAGCCACCCTCCCCTGCCCCTCCTGACCCTCCACCCTCCCCTGAGCCCCCCTCCCCTCCCCCTCCTGACCCTCCACCCTCCCCTGAGCCACCCTCCCCTCCCCCTCCTGACCCTCCACCCTCCCCTGAGCCACCCTCCCCTCCCCATCCTGACCCTCCACCCTCCCCCGAGCCCCCCTCCCCTCCCCCTCCTGACCCTCCGCCCTCCCCTGAGCCACCCTCCCCTCACCCTCCTGACCCTCCACCCTCCCCTGAGCCCCCCTCCCCTCCCTTTCCTGACCCTCCGCCCTCCCCTGAGCCACCCTCCCCTTCTCCACCTGACCCTCCACCCTCCCCTGATCCACCCTCCCCTCCCCCTCCTGACCCTCCACCCTCCCCTGAGCCACCCTCCCCTCCCCCTCCTGACCCTCCACCCTCCCCTGAGCCACCCTCCCCTCCCCCTCCTGACCCTCCACCCTCCCCTGAGCCACCCTCCCCTCCACCTCCTGACCCTCCACCCTCCCCTGAGCTACCCTCCCCTCCCCCTCCTGACCCTCCACCCTCTCCTGAGCCACCCTCCCCTTCTCCACCCTCCCCTGAGCCACCCTCCCCTCCCCCTCCTGACCCTCCACCCTCCCCTGTGCCACCCTCCCCTCCACCTCCTGACCCTCCACCCTCCCCTGAGCCACCCTCCCCTTCTCCACCTTCCCCAGAGCCGCCATCCCCATCCCCGCCGTTGCCACCACCCTCGCCCACACCTCCTCGCCCTCCGTCTCCTTTACCTCCCTCACCCCAGCCACCTCTCCCTCCTCCTCTGCCACCACCTTCTCCGTCCCCTCCTCCACCATCCCCTCGTCCTCCCCGCCCTCGCCCACCCAAACCTCCGCCCTCGCCCCCCAAACCCCCTTCACCATCGCCACCCACTCCTCCACCCTCACCCTCTCCACCCTCCCCCTCTCCTCTTCCCCCACCCTCCCCCGGCCCTCCTCCCCCTCCTTCCCCTGAACCACCTTCCCCTCCCTCCCCTGAGCCACCCTCCCCTCCCCCTCCTGACCCTCCACCCTCCCCTGATCCTCCCTCCCCTCCCCCTCCTGACCCTCCACCCTCCCCTGAGCCACCCTCCCCTCCCCCTCCTGACCCTCCACCCTCCCCTGAGCCACCCTCCCCTCCCCCTCCTGACCCTCCACCCTCCCCTGAGCCACCCTCCCCTTCTCCACCTTCCCCAGAGCCGCCATCCCCATCCCCGCCGTTGCCACCACCCTCGCCCACACCTCCTCGCCCTCCGTCTCCTTTACCTCCCTCACCCCAGCCACCTCTCCCTCCTCCTCTGCCACCACCTTCTCCGTCCCCTCCTCCACCATCCCCTCGTCCTCCCCGCCCTCGCCCACCCAAACCTCCGCCCTCGCCCCCCAAACCCCCTTCACCATCGCCACCCACTCCTCCACCCTCACCCTCTCCACCCTCCCCCTCTCCTCTTCCCCCACCCTCCCCCGGCCCTCCTCCCCCTCCTTCCCCTGAACCACCTTCCCCTCCCTCCCCTGAGCCACCCTCCCCTCCCCCTCCTGACCCTCCACCCTCCCCTGAGCCACCTTCCCCTCCACCTCCTGACCCTCCACCCTCCCCTGAGCCACCCTCCCCTCCCCCTCCTGACCCTCCACCCT
The DNA here is from genome assembly GCA_030144725.1 of Haematococcus lacustris. NCBI lineage: Eukaryota > Viridiplantae > Chlorophyta > Chlorophyceae > Chlamydomonadales > Haematococcaceae > Haematococcus > Haematococcus lacustris. The sequence continues at coordinate 1,653 of JASKMD010000348.1, forward strand.
CCCCTGAGCCACCCTCCCCTCCCCCTCCTGACCCTCCACCCTCCCCTGAGCCACCCTCCCCTCCCCCTCCTGACCCTCCACCCTCTCCTGAGCCACCCTCCCCTTCTCCACCCTCCCCTGAGCCACCCTCCCCTCCCCCTCCTGACCCTCCACCCTCCCCTGAGCCACCCTCCCCTTCTCCACCTTCCCCAGAGCCGCCATCCCCATCCCCGCCGTTGCCACCACCCTCGCCCACACCTCCTCGCCCTCCGTCTCCTTTACCTCCCTCACCCCAGCCACCTCTCCCTCCTCCTCTGCCACCACCTTCTCCGTCCCCTCCTCCACCATCCCCTCGTCCTCCCCGCCCTCGCCCTCCCAAACCTCCGCCCTCGCCCCCCAAACCCCCTTCACCATCGCCACCGACTCCTCCACCCTCCCCCTCTCCACCCTCCCCCTCTCCTCTTCCCCCACCCTCCCCCGGCCCTCCTCCCCCTCCTTCCCCTGAACCACCTTCCCCTCCCTCCCCTGAGCCACCCTCCCCTCCCCCTCCTGACCCTCCACCCTCCCCTGAGCCACCCTCCCCTCCCCCTCCTGACCCTCCACCCTCCCCTGATCCACCCTCCCCTCCCCCTCCTGACCCTCCACCCTCCCCTGAGCCACCCTCCCCTCCCCCTCCTGACCCTCCACCCTCCCCTGAGCCACCCTCCCCTCCCCCTCCTGACCCTCCACCCTCCCCTGAGCCACCCTCCCCTCCCCCTCCTGACCCTCCACCCTCCCCTGAGCCACCCTCCCCTTCTCCACCTTCCCCAGAGTCGCCATCCCCATCCCCGCCGTTGCCACCACCCTCGCCCACACCTCCTCGCCCTCCGTCTCCTTTACCTCCCTCACCCCAGCCACCTCTCCCTCCTCCTCTGCCACCACCTTCTCCGTCCCCTCCTCCACCATCCCCTCGTCCTCCCCGCCCTCGCCCTCCCAAACCTCCGCCCTCGCCCCCCAAACCCCCTTCACCATCGCCACCCACTCCTCCACCCTCACCCTCTCCACCCTCCCCCTCTCCTCTTCCCCCACCCTCCCCCGGCCCTCCTCCCCCTCCTTCCCCTGAACCACCTTCCCCTCCCTCCCCTGAGCCACCCTCCCCTCCCCCTCCTGACCCTCCACCCTCCCCTGAGCCACCCTCCCCTCCCCCTCCTGACCCTCCACCCTCTCATGAGCCACCCTCCCCTTCTCCACCTTCCCCAGAGCCGCCATCCCCATCCCCGCCGTTGCCACCACCCTCGCCCACACCTCCTCGCCCTCCGTCTCCTTTACCTCCCTCACCCCAGCCACCTCTCCCTCCTCCTCTGCCACCACCTTCTCCGTCCCCTCCTCCACCATCCCCTCGTCCTCCCCGCCCTCGCCCACCCAAACCTCCGCCCTCGCCCCCCAAACCCCCTTCACCATCGCCACCCACTCCTCCACCCTCACCCTCTCCACCCTCCCCCTCTCCTCTTCCCCCACCCTCCCCCGGCCCTCCTCCCCCTCCTTCCCCTGAACCACCTTCCCCTCCCTCCCCTGAGCCACCCTCCCCTCCCCCTCCTGACCCTCCACCCTCCCCTGAGCCACCCTCCCCTCCCCCTCCTGACCCTCCACCCTCCCCTGATCCACCCTCCCCTCCCCCTCCTGACCCTCCACCCTCCCCTGAGCCACCCTCCCCTCCCCCTCCTGACCCTCCACCCTCCCCTGAGCCACCCTCCCCTCCCCCTCCTGACCCTCCACCCTCCCCTGAGCCACCCTCCCCTCCCCCTCCTGACCCTCCACCCTCCCCTGAGCCACCCTCCCCTCCCCCTCCTGACCCTCCACCCTCTCATGAGCCACCCTCCCCTTCTCCACCTTCCCCAGAGCCGCCATCCCCATCCCCGCCGTTGCCACCACCCTCGCCCACACCTCCTCGCCCTCCGTCTCCTTTACCTCCCTCACCCCAGCCACCTCTCCCTCCTCCTCTGCCACCACCTTCTCCGTCCCCTCCTCCACCATCCCCTCGTCCTCCCCGCCCTCGCCCACCCAAACCTCCGCCCTCGCCCCCCAAACCCCCTTCACCATCGCCACCCACTCCTCCACCCTCACCCTCTCCACCCTCCCCCTCTCCTCTTCCCCCACCCTCCCCCGGCCCTCCTCCCCCTCCTTCCCCTGAACCACCTTCCCCTCCCTCCCCTGAGCCACCCTCCCCTCCCCCTCCTGACCCTCCACCCTCCCCTGAGCCACCCTCCCCTCCCCCTCCTGACCCTCCACCCTTCCCTGAGCCACCCTCCCCTCCCCCTCCTGACCCTCCACCCTCCCCTGAGCCACCCTCCCCTCCCCCTCCTGACCCTCCACCCTCCCCTGAGCCACCCTCCCCTCCCCCTCCTGACCCTCCACCCTCTCCTGAGCCACCCTCCCCTTCTCCACCCTCCCCTGATCCCCCCTCCCCTCCCCCTCCTGACCCTCCACCCTCCCCTGAGCCACCCTCCCCTTCTCCACCTTCCCCAGAGCCGCCATCCCCATCCCCGCCGTTGCCACCACCCTCGCCCACACCTCCTCGCCCTCCGTCTCCTTTACCTCCCTCACCCCAGCCACCTCTCCCTCCTCCTCTGCCACCACCTTCTCCGTCCCCTCCTCCACCATCCCCTCGTCCTCCCCGCCCTCGCCCACCCAAACCTCCGCCCTCGCCCCCCAAACCCCCTTCACCATCGCCACCCACTCCTCCACCCTCACCCTCTCCACCCTCCCCCTCTCCTCTTCCCCCACCCTCCCCCGGCCCTCCTCCCCCTCCTTCCCCTGAACCACCTTCCCCTCCCTCCCCTGAGCCACCCTCCCCTCCCCCTCCTGACCCTCCACCCTCCCCTGAGCCACCCTCCCCTCCACCTCCTGACCCTCCACCCTCCCCTGAGCCACCCTCCCCTCCCCCTCCTGACCCTCCACCCTCCCCTGAGCCACCCTCCCCTCCCCCTCCTGACCCTCCACCCTCCCCTGAGCCACCCTCCCCTCCCCCTCCTGACCCTCCACCCTCTCCTGAGCCACCCTCCCCTTCTCCACCCTCCCCTGAGCCACCCTCCCCTCCCCCTCCTGACCCTCCACCCTCCCCTGAGCCACCCTCCCCTTCTCCACCTTCCCCAGAGCCGCCATCCCCATCCCCGCCGTTGCCACCACCCTCGCCCACACCTCCTCGCCCTCCGTCTCCTTTACCTCCCTCACCCCAGCCACCTCTCCCTGATCCTCTGCCACCACCTTCTCCGTCCCCTCCTCCACCATCCCCTCGTCCTCCCCGCCCTCGCCCTCCCAAACCTCCGCCCTCGCCCCCCAAACCCCCTTCACCATCGCCACCGACTCCTCCACCCTCCCCCTCTCCACCCTCCCCCTCTCCTCTTCCCCCACCCTCCCCCGGCCCTCCTCCCCCTCCCTCCCCTGAACCACCTTCCCCTCCCTCCCCTGAGCCACCCTCCCCTCCCCCTCCTGACCCTCCACCCTCCCCTGAGCCACCCTCCCCTCCCCCTCCTGACCCTCCACCCTTCCCTGAGCCACCCTCCCCTCCCCCTCCTGACCCTCCACCCTCCCCTGAGCCACCCTCCCCTCCCCCTCCTGACCCTCCACCCTCCCCTGAGCCACCCTCCCCTCCCCCTCCTGACCCTCCACCCTCCCCTGAGCCACCCTCCCCTCCCCCTCCTGACCCTCCACCCTCCCCTGAGCCACCCTCCCCTCCCCCTCCTGACCCTCCACCCTCCCCTGAGCCACCCTCCCCTCCCCCTCCTGACCCTCCACCCTCCCCTGAGCCACCCTCCCCTCCCCCTCCTGACCCTCCACCCTCCCCTGAGCCACCCTCCCCTCCCCCTCCTGACCCTCCACCCTCCCCTGAGCCACCCTCCCCTCCCCCTCCTGACCCTCCACCCTCCCCTGAGCCACCCTCCCCTCCCCCTCCTGACCCTCCACCCTCCCCTGAGCCACCCTCCCCTTCTCCATCTTCCCCAGAGTCGCCATCCCCATCCCCGCCGTTGCCACCACCCTCGCCCACACCTCCTCGCCCTCCGTCTCCTTTACCTCCCTCACCCCAGCCACCTCTCCCTCCTCCTCTGCCACCACCTTCTCCGTCCCCTCCTCCACCATCCCCTCGTCCTCCCCGCCCTCGCCCTCCCAAACCTCCGCCCTCGCCCCCCAAACCCCCTTCACCATCGCCACCCACTCCTCCACCCTCACACTCTCCACCCTCCCCCTCTCCTCTTCCCCCACCCTCCCCCGGCCCTCCTCCCCCTCCTTCCCCTGAACCACCTTCCCCTCCCTCCCCTGAGCCACCCTCCCCTCCCCCTCCTGACCCTCCACCCTCCCCTGAGCCACCCTCCCCTCCCCCTCCTGACCCTCCACCCTTCCCTGAGCCACCCTCCCCTCCCCCTCCTGACCCTCCACCCTCCCCTGAGCCACCCTCCCCTCCCCCTCCTGACCCTCCACCCTCCCCTGAGCCACCCTCCCCTTCTCCACCTTCCCCAGAGTCGCCATCCCCATCCCCGCCGTTGCCACCACCCTCGCCCACACCTCCTCGCCCTCCGTCTCCTTTACCTCCCTCACCCCAGCCACCTCTCCCTGATCCTCTGCCACCACCTTCTCCGTCCCCTCCTCCACCATCCCCTCGTCCTCCCCGCCCTCGCCCTCCCAAACCTCCGCCCTCGCCCCCCAAACCCCCTTCACCATCGCCACCGACTCCTCCACCCTCCCCCTCTCCACCCTCCCCCTCTCCTCTTCCCCCACCCTCCCCCGGCCCTCCTCCCCCTCCTTCCCCTGAACCACCTTCCCCTCCCTCCCCTGAGCCACCCTCCCCTCCCCCTCCTGACCCTCCACCCTCCCCTGAGCCACCCTCCCCTCCCCCTCCTGACCCTCCACCCTTCCCTGAGCCACCCTCCCCTCCCCCTCCTGACCCTCCACCCTCCCCTGAGCCACCCTCCCCTCCCCCTCCTGACCCTCCACCCTCCCCTGAGCCACCCTCCCCTCCCCCTCCTGACCCTCCACCCTCTCCTGAGCCACCCTCCCCTTCTCCACTCTCCCCTGAGCCACCCTCCCCTCCCCCTCCTGACCCTCCACCCTCCCCTGAGCCACCCTCCCCTTCTCCACCTTCCCCAGAGCCGCCATCCCCATCCCCGCCGTTGCCACCACCCTCGCCCACACCTCCTCGCCCTCCGTCTCCTTTACCTCCCTCACCCCAGCCACCTCTCCCTGATCCTCTGCCACCACCTTCTCCGTCCCCTCCTCCACCATCCCCTCGTCCTCCCCGCCCTCGCCCTCCCAAACCTCCGCCCTCGCCCCCCAAACCCCCTTCACCATCGCCACCGACTCCTCCACCCTCCCCCTCTCCACCCTCCCCCTCTCCTCTTCCCCCACCCTCCCCCGGCCCTCCTCCCCCTCCTTCCCCTGAACCACCTTCCCCTCCCTCCCCTGAGCCACCCTCCCCTCCCCCTCCTGACCCTCCACCCTCCCCTGAGCCACCCTCCCCTCCCCCTCCTGACCCTCCACCCTTCCCTGAGCCACCCTCCCCTCCCCCTCCTGACCCTCCACCCTCCCCTGAGCCACCCTCCCCTCCCCCTCCTGACCCTCCACCCTCCCCTGAGCCACCCTCCCCTCCCCCTCCTGACCCTCCACCCTCCCCTGAGCCACCCTCCCCTCCCCCTCCTGACCCTCCACCCTCCCCTGTGCCACCCTCCCCTCCACCTCCTGACCCTCCACCCTCCCCTGAGCCACCCTCCCCTTCTCCACCTTCCCCAGAGCCGCCATCCCCATCCCCGCCGTTGCCACCACCCTCGCCCACACCTCCTCGCCCTCCGTCTCCTTTACCTCCCTCACCCCAGCCACCTCTCCCTCCTCCTCTGCCACCACCTTCTCCGTCCCCTCCTCCACCATCCCCTCGTCCTCCCCGCCCTCGCCCACCCAAACCTCCGCCCTCGCCCCCCAAACCCCCTTCACCATCGCCACCCACTCCTCCACCCTCACCCTCTCCACCCTCCCCCTCTCCTCTTCCCCCACCCTCCCCCGGCCCTCCTCCCCCTCCTTCCCCTGAACCCCCTTCCCCTCCCTCCCCTGAGCCACCCTCCCCTCCTTCCTCCTGACCCTCCACCCTTCCCTGAGCCACCCTCCCCTCCACCTCCTGACCCTCCACCCTCCCCCTTCCCATCCCTGTCCCCCTCCCCTCTTCCCTGGGAGTGTACGGTCGTCTTCACTTTGAACAAAGCATCTGGTGGTTTGATGAGGCGTGATTGTGATCTGTTTTCACTCACGATGCCAAGCTTGTTGAGAGCTGCTGGCCAGACGGTTACACCCCCCTCCCGTAGTTGGAGGTGTGATGTCACGGCGCTCCTGGGGAATTCAGTTTCAGTGACTACCCAGCTCCTCGACATCCGTGCTGCCTCAAGGTTTTTCTCTGACACTGCAAATCGGTCAACCGCTTTTCAGGTGCGTCATAACGACACCTTTCTCGGCATTACTCTTCCTACCTATTCATCACTTTTCTCTCATCAAGCTTCCTTTCCCAGAAGGATTGCACTGGTACAGAAGGATTACTGGTTAACTAACACTGCCTTTCTTCTTGTAGTGCCTTGACCATTGCTTTCAGCTCACTCAACATCGCTTTTCGTTGTGTGATCTTACCCTCCTCTCACTTCATACATACGTACATATAGTCTGGCAGGGTCATGCGGAGCACAACCTGCTCATGTGCTTCATGTGACATGGTAAATGTGATACGTACATTAACGTCTGTGCGCATGTGGCTGTAGAATCAAACTGGTGATTTTGTGCTGTGTACCTTTGCTGGACACCACCACCCCTCGGCCTGACTCCACCTCATAGTACCTCAGCTCATTTCACCTATTATAGGATGCTATGTCCTGCCTGCCTTGCCCTGGCTGCTACTGCAGGTCATGACACAGGCTGTGTTTAAACTGGGATGCTCAGATTCCATCGTTATGCAGCAAAAGTGCCCTGCACCACTGATTGATATGACTGGGGCATTTGTGTGGAGTAAGCAGCGAGGCAGTCAATTCTTACCGGATTGCCCGATGGCTGCACCACCTGATGCTTCACCTCCCTCCTCGCCTCTGCTCCCACCTCCTCCTCCTCCACCTCCACCACCACCACCTCCTCTGCCACCACCTGCCCCACCCCCTCCCATGCCACCACCCTCCCCTCCCCCTCCCTCCCCCCCACCCCCTCCCATGCCACCACCCTCCCCTCCCCCACCTTCCCCACCATCACCACCCATGCCACCCCCCTCCCCTCCCCCTCCCTCCCCCCCACCCCCTCCCATGCCACCACCATCCCCTCCCCCTCCTTCCCCACCACCCCCTCCCATGCCACCCCCCTCCCCTCCCCCTCCCTCCCCCCCACCCCCTCCCCCCCCACCTCCTCTCCACCCACCGCCCCCCCCACCCCCCCCACCCCCCCCACCTCCCCAGCCCCCACCCAGCCCCCCCATGCCCTGCATGGTGCACACGGCCGTGTACAGGACGAGCCCACCGCCCTCAGGTAACCCCTCTGGCAGCTTTCATCCCTGGTCGGCCTGATTAGGACGCATTCTGTTACTTTTCTGTTACCCCACCTGGAACCGGAGACAGCTGTCGCACACTGCTGCCCCATCCGCCATCTACTCCACCACCATTCACCCCAAGCAAGCCACCTCCAATACCAAGCCACCTTTTCCACCAAGCCTCCAAATCTAGTCACCTGTGACCATCTGTAGCAGGTCGCCTTCGAGCCTCTAAACCAGAAGCGGAGAATGACATGACATGTGCTGGGGTAGTGTGAAAGGTCTACCAGTTAGGGTTAGGGTTTGGAAAGCACTGCATCCCCTGGACGTGGCTTAAGCCTGCTGGCCCTACCCTGCTCGTGCCTTTGCAGCCGCGGAGTGCCATGCTTTTGCCATGATCGCCTCTTCCTTCCTCCTGCCTGCTCTCATGGGTCAGCGCCAAGCGCCGGGCTTCACGTGCAGCAGCGTGAACACCACCATGGTGGGAAGATGGGCTTAGAAGGCGAAAGGGAAAGGGGCGGGAGACAACAGAATAGAAAAGGAAAGGGGAACCGCCCTTGGCTCAACACTGGTTTTTCACCCCCATCATCACCAGGATAGATAGTGGCAGCAGCTTTCCACTTGCCAAGCAGCGCCGTCTGCATATACGCAGGCGCACTCCAGCCATGCAAGGCACAGTACAGTTTTTCTCCATGCAAGCATGGGTCGGTACCCTGTCTCAGCGGCTGCTCCTGGTTGCCCGCAGATGACGGTGAGCTGCACCATGCCTGACCCCGCCGCTGCAAGGTGAGCCCAGCTGCTTCGGTGAGGCAGGAAGGATCCCAGGCCGGGCATCCCAAAGGGCTAGGCTAGGGTTACCCTCACTCTTAACCTAGATTTAATCCTAACTCTAAAACTAGCCTACTTCAATCGAGGCAGGGCACCCCACCCCTCTAGTACACCCCTTCAGTACATCTCAAGCAACGTCCTACTACTAAGAATCCCAACCTACTAAGACCCTGCCACTGCAAGATGAGGCCAACATGAGGTATCTGGCAGGGGGGCAGGGATGTACCCCAGAGGCACTCATTACGGCTGGCTGCCTGCTGTGGGTCACCTGGGCCATGTCCTGCCATCCCTCCTGTGGTGCTCTGTGGAGTCACCTCAGCAGTCTGTTGTGGGCAACTTGCCGTGCTGTTGGGGTGCCCCTTCTCCTCATACCTCACATTGGCTAATGGCTACCGAGCCATGACAGCTTGAGTGAGGGTGGAGGGACTGTGGCCCGCAGCTGAGCCTCCGCTGTGGTCACTTGGGTCTTGTGGTGCCCTGACGTGGTCTGCTGCCGCTGCTAGGTTTGGTATGTCTGTTGAGATGAGGCAGGTCAGAGCCCAGAGCAGAGCAGGGCATCCCACCCCCCACACTACACGGGGTCCTGCATATGTTGCTGTTGGTGTGCACCATTGAGCTTGTGTGGCTGTTTGGCAGTGACACCTCTACCAATCTGCATGACTGCATGCACATGGCTGCAACAAAGAAATGTGCATACAGTCCGTACATGCCCTACTATAATGTTCTACTTGCTGTATCATGGTAACCAGGTGGCCTGGTTTACTGGTGTGTATGTTCTCCCTAAGTGTTTCTTGGCGCAATACAAACCCTTAGAAACTCCTGGTAGTGTTCTCAATCTTGATATGAGGGAGGTCTCCGGGGTTCGCCCCCAGCATGGTCCTTGTGTGGGGCACTAGCACCTCCTTGATGAAGGCTGCTGCCTAAGATGGGCAGCCAAGCCAGCCAGCCAGCCAGCCAGCCTCATAACTAGATGGGCTGACAGTGGTGCTGCTTTGGTTGCTGCAAGGGGGTGCACCCACTTGACTTCTGACTGCATCGTGGTCCGATCCTTGAGCTGACAACAAAGATGTTGGGCATCTTTGCGTTGGGCTGCGTCATTGCTCTGCGATTGTATTGCGATTGTGATGCAAATGTTAAGTACGTGGACGTGGTTGGAAGCAGTGTCCATGCGCACTGTGTAGCAAGACTCAGGCATAGAAGCCCCATGCCACTATTGGGCCTAGTGGCTCTATGTACTGCAAGGTGTGACCTGCTTGTTTTGGCGCAGGGGGTTTGTGCTGGGCATGCAGAGTGGCGTGCGGGTGGTGGCTGCGTTGGCCACGCTGCTGGGCCTGGACTGCTCGGACTCTGTCATGGCACAGTCAGAGTGAGTGGCCAAATGTCAGGTCCATACAGCCAGCCAGCCAATCAGCCAGCCAGCCTCTAAACCAGATGGCCTGCGTGTTGCCTCTCTCAGCACACTTTTGTGTAGCTCATGCAGCATGGGGTGCTTGACCATGCCAACCGTCGGTGTGCATGCTCGTGCCGACAGCCTGTCAGCCTGGCACTTGATGGAGGCTGGCTGCCTGGTGCTACCACCCCCGCCAAATGTCCCTGGCTGTGTGAGATGCTTGACACAAGCCACTGCTGACATACAAGGACCTGGGCTCATGCTGCTGCGATGCAAGATTGGCCCTTACATCTGAAGCCAGCCAGCCAGCCAGCCAGCCAGCCAGCCAGCCAGCCAACCGCTGAGACGCAGGATCAACCATGCTGTGGCATGCTGTGGCTGTCTGCCTGCCCAGGTGTGAGCCATCCACCCAAGCCATGATCAACTCCAACATACCAGGCTTTGCTGCAGCTGTCTGCGCCCCGCCCCCTCCTCCACCCCGTCCTCCTTCCCCCTACCCTCCCCCTCCCCCTCCAGCCCCACCCTTCCCCCCCACCCCTCCACAACCCCCTATCTTCCTCACCCTTACCTTTGCTTCAATAACAACAGCTGCACTCACAGCCCCGGGCCTTGTGGCGTTGAGGGCCTGCACCAGCCCCTCTCCTCCCCAAGGCTGCACTTCCAACTCGACCCTGCTCCTCCCCACCACAGCTGCTGGGCCAGCAGCAGGGGCGGCGTCAGAAGACGGGGCGGTCGGCGGTCGAAGGGTCATGCTCTTCCGACCTCCAGCAGTGGAAGTGGCTGACTGCCAAGCTCTTAGCCTGGCCACGCTCAACCTACTATCCGTCGCGGGCGTCGCGCGCAAGACAGTCCCGCCTCTCCTGTCCCTAGCGGGTGTGACCTGCCGGCCCGGTGATGGGACTATCGGGGTGACCGGCATCGGCGGCGGCGGGCAGAATGTGACTGCCCACTTGACCGTGTCCGTGCGCATGGCGACCGTAGAATCGGCGGTGGCGGCCGTGGCGGGAATGGCACGCATGGCAGGCGGCTTCGTGTCCGTTGCTCAGGTGACGGTTGGCTCGAACAGACTCCTGCTCGAGTCAAGACATGACTATCATACGACATATGTACAATATGAGTATAAGATGAGTATACGATAACGTGAGTATATTAAGACATGAGGCATGAGCCATTAGACAAGAACTACTTTAGTGCTCCTGCCCACACTCTTCCCTTCCTATGGCTCAGGGTAGTACTAGCAGCATAGCAATAGTAGTAGCTCCAGTGCCTGATCAGGCACGCCTGCTTGGCTCGTATGCTGTCCAGCACAGCCATAACAACTAGCACTGTCATAGCTAAGCCAAGCTAGTGAGGTCAGCCTGCAGCTACCGATGATGTGCTGTTGGGAGATGCATGACGGTTGCTGGGTGGCTTTCACTGCTCAGCTGGCATGGCATCGCATTAGCAGCAGCATGGCTGTGCCAGCCTGGTGCAGCTGCTGCTCTTCTCAGCTCCCTGCCGCACACTGACCTGCAGGTCTTGTGTGGGGCCACGATCACTGCAGCCTGCCCTGGGCAGCAGCTGCACCTCGGCTGTACACGCAGCCCTAACCCCATCATCGGTGGAGGGGTCCCTCCCTCCAGCCCAAACAATGTCGGCTGGATCGCCCTGTCAGCGTTGTGCTGCCCTCCAAATTGAGTACATCGCAGACATAGTCGTGATGGGTGGCCGAGCAACGACACTGTCGGTCACACTGTCGGTCATACAGCGGTCACACAGTTGGCCACACAGCGGCCACAGCGGGCTGGTCAGGGTCCTGACATGCGGGGGCCACTTTACGTTGCCTACACTGAAGCTAGGCCTGGAACATGGCTCAGCAACAGCCTGGCACAGGCTGCTCCAGCACAGGGTGGAGCAGTAGACATACGTAGGCGGTGCTTCTTGAAGTGCTATGTGCAGCTGGGAACAGCCTGGCCACACAGGGTGCGGCAGCAAACACACGTAGCAGGCGCTTTCGATGGTGCCATGTGCCAAGGCAGCTCAGCTGATAGGTGCTCCGGAGTGGCAGCCATCTCCCATCTCTTTCTGTCCTATGTGGGTTGTTTTGGTGCGTAGTATGCAGGCTTATTCATGCTTGGCAGCAGGGGACACGAACTTGGCAGGAAGGAGCATTAGATGGCGTGTGACGCAGCCGCAATTGCTGTTGTGCGCATTGCCTTGCTAGGAAAAGATACAGGCTTCCAGCTTTACGCTTAGTGAGGATTGTAGCCTTGCAGTAGCCTACCTTGTCGGCAGCATGCCGGGTGGGTACGGGTGTGGTGTGCATGTAGCGAGACGCGAAGTGCAGGCTTATGCATAATGAGGTGTTGTTGTAGGTATGACGGTATCTGTCCATGCCATTGCTTACGTATAGTCCCAGTCACTAAGATGAAAAGTTTTAGGCCGTGGTGCGATTTTCTCCAGTCTCCAGTCGGATCGCCGCATGTTGTAAGATTGCATGTCAGCCAGTCTTCTTTATTCAAATAGTGTCCCCTCCACAGCCCTCCTCCCCTCCCCGTCCACAGCCCTCCTCCCCTCCCCTCCACAGCCCTATGGCAATAGCAATCCCCAAGCATCCGGAGGGAGGGAGGGGGTGCATGTAGGGTGTTGATGATGATGTGGCTTACACCGCTTAAGCCGTCAGCCGTTAGGCTGCTTGGCCGCCCTCCCCCTCTAGGGGTTCGGGACTTCCTGTAACGCACTTCAAAGCAAGGTGCACAAACAAAGGTGCACATGGGCTCAACATGAAGTCATGCAAGTTCTCATTATTGTGCATGTAGGGTGTTGACGATCTCAATCTATGCTCAATCATACACGCTTTTCTACATAGGCAAGATAGGCATAGTCGTATATAGCTTCTTTTTCACCACTGCAAACTTTGGAATCTAGCAGGCAGGTTGCAAGAGGTGGGGCGGAGGTCTGCCCTTCGTCGATTCCTTTTGCTACCAGTCCACTGAAAACACGTGTGCGTGGACGGAAACCTTAACAGATGGAAGCCAGCCAGCTTAAAGAAAACGCACCCTTAGGTGGCACCAATAATGCCATGTTTTCCCGAGTGTATAAGAAAATAGATTGCAAGGAGAATTCCATCCCTGAACTCTCTATGCACTCTCAGGTACTCTAGGCGGAGTAACAGATAGCAGGGCTAGGGAGCTTTCGGACCCGTGTCCATGTTACATAATTATGTTTAGGGTGCGGTTTTTCTCATTAGTTCTCATGAGGTCTAATATTAGTCAAAAACGTCTCATTACGTCGTCTCATTAGGTCGTCATTAGTCGTGGCTTGTCAAGGTTCCGTCCCAAGCCCATTGCTGTGAAGCTGCCTGCAGCCGCCTCCGCAGCCTGGACCCGGGACAGGTCACAGCCGGCACCACATACGCGAGGCTTGGGACCTGGCACACCCAGCTGCCAGAAGCAGATCACCTATTACATCAAGAACATCCCTCGGCACCTCGCCTTGGAGGGCCTCCCAGGCCCTCGCCGAGGTGAGGCACCAGTCCCCCATGCCCCCTCGCCCACACCCCAGCCCCAGCCCACCACCCCTGCCCCCGGTGACACCATCCAGCCCTCCCCTCACCCGGAGGGGATGCAAGCAGTGGAAGGCCCAGGGACAGGGGAGGGGAGCACCAGCCCTGCTACATGCAGCCCACAGGCCACCCAGCCGGTAGTGGGTAGCGGGGATGAGCAAGGCGATGGCACCCAGCAGGGGCAAGTGTCCTAGGCCTTTCCCCCCCATGACACAACCACGCGCAGTTAGCTTCGCTCCTGGCAGCCATGCCCCTGGCCTGCGCCTTGCCACACACAACATCCAGGGCTTTGCCAACCGTGCATCCACTGCCCAGGGTGTGTGGTCAGAGGGTTGCAGCCTCACCCACCGCACCAAAGTGCATGACCTAGTGTATCTGTGGGGGAAGGTCTTGCGGCTGCACGTGGTGTGCGTTCAAGAGACCAAGCTCAGCGGGGCAAGTAGGGCAGACAGCCACACCAGCCCAGCAGGAGTGGAGGCTAGGATCCAGGCTGCGGCTTCCGACCTAGGCATTCCGGGGTACACGTGCTTTTGGGCCAACAACCCTACAGGGGCTAGCAAGGGTGTAGGAGTCCTAGTGCGCTCTGACCTCCTGCATGCCGGCCAGATCACCATGCACCCTAACAATGTCCACCCTGAGTGTGATGGTCGTAGGATTGCTGTGCGCTTGACCTGCTTCGGCCATGACCTCACGCTCTTGTGCCTGTATATGCCTTGTGAGGGTGCCGGCCAGGCTAGGTACCTTGATGAGGTCGTTTGCCCATGGGTTCAGCATCACTCCCGTCCCAGTAGCCACATAGTGTTGTTGGGGGATATGAACATGGTCTTCCACGGTGCTAGGGATTGCCTTCCTGGGTGGAATAGGAACTCTCGTGAGCATCAACACTTGGGGGGGGGAGGCACTACAGCCCACCACCAGTCCACCATTGCTGACTTTACGGGCTCGGTGCCACAAGCCATGAACACCATGCTCACCACTCACAGCCTGATAGACTGCTACCGTCATAAGCACCCAACCTCCCACACTTTCTCTTGCTTTCATCATGCAAGATGTCGGTTGCTTGACAGGATCTTCGCCCCTACTGCCCTGCTACAGTTTGTAGAGCAATGCCATGTGGATTGTCGCACCGTGTCAGACCACAGACCTGTAGTCATGCATATCAGGCCAGGAGTAGCCAAGACTCACAAGGGCAACCCCTTTCCTCGCCACCGCATCCATTTTGACAAGCATGACGTGCTCCTTCAACAGTTTCAAGGTGGGCAGCCTCCCAACTTGCTCTTGCCCCTAGGGGTAATGACATCATTGAGTGGTGGCCTAGCTTCAAGGTTGCCCTTGGCGGTATGATCAGGGTGTTGAACACCAAGGCTAGGACTCTGCGAGGAAGCTCCAGGGGCTGAGGAGGTACACGTAGCTGACAGAGAGTTGGTTGCTGCTATCCAGGCCTTAGAGCTCACAGCAGGTAGCACGGCGCACAGTTTGCAGCGAGTGGTGGAAGCCAAAGCTCAGTATGTGAAAGCCCTTGCAGCCCACTCCACGCCTGCTGACTTGAGAGCTAGGTGGCAGTGGTTGCATGAGGGGGAGCGGGCAGCAGGCCATTTCAAGGGGGTGCTTGCTCATGCTAACTCTTCCCTGACCGCTGTCCGCACACACGGGGGGGGGTTAGCCACCACCCCCTCCTCCATTGCCTCAGTCCTAGTAGCCCACTATGCACACATCTCTGCTGACCCCGTGTGTGACAGTGAGGCTGTGCAACACGTGCTGGCTGCTGTTCGGGCGCATGCCAACCCAGTGGACCATGATGTGGCTAGTCAGGCTGGTGCTCCTCAAGTGTCTTGTGAGGAGGTTAGGGTGGCTTGCAAGCACATGGCACCAGGTTCTGCCCCAGGCCCTGATGGTTTGCCAGTCAATGTGTGGCGGGTAGGGAGGGGTTGCTTGCAGCCCCTGCTTGCCCTCCTTTTCACAGCCATAGGCAACACGCACACCATGCCGCATATGTTCACGTGGGGGGCGGTGTGCCCCATTAGCAAATCAGGCAACGCCACCTCACCAGCCAACTACCGGCCCATCACCTTGTTGAACACTGACTATCGTGTCCTGGCACGGGTGTTGAATGCCCGCTTGGTGGGTGTGCTTGGTGACAGCATAGGCCCAGAACAGTCAGCTTTCCTGCCTAACAGGCTAATAGGGGACAACATCCACTTCCTACAGTTGCTCCCAGCGGCTTTGCGTGCACAGCAGGGCATGCCAGGGTTGCCTAGTTCAGCAGCAGTGGCCTTCATTGACTTTGCCAAAGCGTATGACACCATCAGTCGCCCCTTCTTGTATGCTGTGATTGAGGCTGTAGGAGCAGGTGCCTTTCTGCCGTGGGTGAAGGTTTTGCTGTCAGATTGTCGCGCTTGCGTGGTAGTCAATGGGTGCAAGTCCCCGTGGGCCCAATGGGAGGCTGGAGTGCGTCAGGGCTGCCCTCTGTCCCCTTCCCTCTACCTCTTTGTGGCTTGGGCCTTGTCGTGTTGGCTGCATGCGCAACCTAGCCTGGGCGTTGTAGTGGCTGGCCAGCGCCGCGTGTGCATGCAGTTTGCTGATGACACAGAAGTTTTCATTCGCTCCTTAACTGAGGCTGATGTGCAGCCCTTGTGTTTGTGCATGGCAGTCTTTAAGCAGGCCTCAGGTCAAGACATGAACACTGACAAGAGCACCCTCTTACACGTAGGCCACCCCACCACGCATCCTGCACCTAGTGTTGTATGCGGTATGCCTGTGGTCACCATACACAAGGCCCTGGGGGTGCACATCTACAATGACATTGATGATGTACCACACACCACTTCCATTTGGACAAGGCTGATTGAGGGGGTAGAGCACTCCTTCACTAAGCTAGCCCGCTTGCACATGTCAGCCATGGGAAGGGGCCTAGCGGCCTCCACGTTTGCCGTTAGTCGCTTCCTGTTCCATGGGGAGTTCATGGGCCTCCCCCCCCCTCCCCTCCTGCAGCGCATCACCTCAGCCTCCCAGAAGCTGGTAGATAGAGGGGTCCCACCAGACAGCAGCACCCGCAGCCCCATGCCCGGGGTCCCAGGCCTGCTCCTGTCCGGGGCGCCCAGCCAGGGGGGGTTTGGCCTCCTGCCATGGAAGCAACACATGCTGGCCCGCCATGCGGTGTGGGCGTGCAAGCTGCTGGGGTTCCTGGCCTGTGATGGCCTCCCCCTGCAGCCCATGCAGGTCCGCCGGCGCCGGGAGTTGCAAGCAGCCATGCAAGCAACCACTCCCGGCAGGCAACGCCACCTACGCAACCAGCTGCAGCGCTTGCAGCGCCCGCCTCATCGGGCGGCGTGGATGTCCCTCACTCCCCTCATCCTCCTCACCGCCAGCCCCCACCTCCACCCTGCCTTCCACCTCCTAGCCCTAGCCCGGGCCAAGCCAGGCGTGAGCGGCAACCTCCCAGAGGCTGGCCTGCCTGGCCTCCTACGGCGCATTGTGGCAGCCCTCCGCGGGTTGGGCTGCCCAACAGACCTCACACCGGAGCTGCCGCTGCCAGTTGGGCCAGCATGCAGCCATATCCCAGTGTGGGGCAACCCGTTGCTGGCCATGGAGGACGCCCAGCAGCCCCCTGCCCCCTTCCCACAGCAGGCGGGGGCTCAAGCTTTGCAGTGGGTGGCAGAGTGGGCAACCACAGGCTTTCAAGAGCTGGCAGCCATCCCCTCCCTCACCAACCTCAGCAGCCTCCTCCACCTCTGCCGGGTCACTCAGCCAGCGGGCCGGGGGGACAGGGTGGGGTCCAGGGAGTGGCAGCGGGCGGTGTGGGGGGAGGAACAGGTTGCTAGGAGCATAGCTGTGGCCGTTCGAGCCAATCCAGCCCGCTGCGCTACAGGCCTCTTCGCCATGTGGGCCCGCCTGCCCACCGGTTGGCAGCAAGAGGTGGCACGGCAAGCTCCCTTGCCAGCCCCAGCGGACCCCCAAGCTCTGCAGAGGGTGGCAGTAGCCATGGTGATGGACCGGCTAGGTTGGCTGCCTAAGGCCCCCCCCACGGGCAGGGCCCCAGCCCCCTCCCCTATCCCCATCCTTGAGGGTGCCACGGTCAAGTGCTTCACCCGGGTGCTCATGGAGCCGGTCACCATGCTGCGGGCGGAAGCCAACGCTCGGTTTGTCAAGGACGCTCTGGCCGGGATGTGGTCCCCTCCCCCTACACCTACCTCTGCCCCCCATCTACCACTCCCCTCCTCACCCCCCGCCACTCAAGCTCAAGGGGAGGCCTGGCTTGCCTCACGCGTCCCCACCCTATGGAAGCTACCCTGGCTGAACTCATCAAAGGAGGTCATGTGGCGACTAGCAGTCAACGGGGTCCCTTGTGCGGGGGGTCTCAACATCGGCATGGCTTGCCCATGCGGCTGGGAGCATGTGCGAGATCCCTCTCTCCAAGGGCAGGCCAGGGCTGATGCTCAAGGCAGTGCCATGAGGCGCCACACTTTCTGGGACTGCCCCCTAGCCTGTGCCGTAGTGCGCGAACTGCGCCGAGCCTTGCCCCCTGCTGTTCACCTCCACACTGCGCATGTCTGGCTGGCCATGTCACCTTGCACCACCCATGTCCACCAGGGGGTGTGGGATGTGGTCTGCTTGGCTGCATTGGGAGCCATGTGGCGCGGTCGGCGGGTCTGGTGGGCACGGCAACTAGCTGCTAGGGACCATGCTGAAGCCCATGCCCTAAGACAAGCCTCCTTGGATGAGCTTTGGCATCTGGCTGACGCCCTACCTGATGCCACCCCTGCCTTGTCCCTACGTGACAGAGTGTGCCGCTATGTTGTAGGCGACTTCTGGTCTCAAGTGCAGGACTTTGTTGCATTACACACCATCCCCCACAACTGGCCTGCTGGGAACTCCATTCCTCACAATCACCCTTTCATTTGCACCCATGGTGACGGCCAAGCCAGGCAGCTACGCACCCACCTGCCTGACATTGGAGCCATAGAGGACATGCTACCTGTTGATTTGGACTGAGTTTGATCTAGCCTAGCCTGGCCGTTGGGGGTAGTTGCCTTGTCTTGTCTCCCTTGTCTAGCTGGGCCTCCTAGTAGGCAGGTGGTGGGGACGCTAAGGACGCCTTTAGAGCTTTGTGCCTTGTCCTTGCTGTCTGTCGCCTAGTGCAGTCCGGGTAGAGTGTGGCAGGCCTGACAAGCGCTAGACCTCCCCCTGTACCCCCTTGGTGCCCATGAGGGCTGTTTGCTCTGTGTGAGCGTGTGTTGCCCCAGACAGTGTGACGGTGGCCCTGCCACTGGTGCTGTAAGGCCTCTCTCTCTCAAGGTTCCCACCGGGGTTCAATTCCCGTAGGCCACTTCTGTGTAGATAAAAACCACTAGGGATATTATCTCACTGCCGCTGGTTTACAGCAACAGTCATCGAGTTGCTTGTTGACAGCCCGTGCCTGCCGTGCGAGCGTGTTTTCTTACAGCAACGGCCACATCAACGGTGGTAACAACCAACAACTGACACTAACAAGTTTGACAACACAGACGTTGGGTTTCATGTACAGGTGAAGCTCACTACACTGCTCAGCGATTATACAACAGCCTCTTGCCGGCCCTCACGGCAAATGGCTTCCTGGCGCACCCCTGTTCTGAGTTCAAGCAATGATGGACATCAAGACCTGGGCTGGGAGGGCTGTAGGGTGGTTGCAGCCAAGCAAGGGGGTAAAGGCCGCCACGCTGCTGAAGGTGAGTATGGCCACCCCCACACAGCACCCTGGCTATCACAGGCTGGCTGGCAGACATGCCCCAGTCTGGGTTCACGACTTGCAGGCAAGTCACCCTGTCCTGCAGGCATCAGGCGTCAGGCCTTAGCCATCAGGCATCACAATCTGCAAACAGGCCATCACAATCTGCGGGCAGGCGGTGGTAGCCGACCCAAGTCGGGGTTCGCCCTGAGCTGGGAGGGCGGGGCGCAGCCGCTCCCGTTGCTGCTGTATGTCCTGCTGCTGCTGCTGCGAGTGCCCCTCCCTCCCCCCTGCCCCTCCCTGCACCCCCACACACCCCTCCTGCAGTTTGAACAGCTCGCTGCATCCGTAAGCCATGCCAAAGGAAGGGAGGTGCGACCAGCTGCACGACAGGAACAGCTGAGGCAGCCAAGGCCGAAGCCAAGCCTCCCCTGCTGGACCTTTGACTGCTGCACTGGGTGCCAGCATGCCTGGCCCTAATTGATACTCTGCTTGCCAAGGACCCCCCTCCCCTTCCCCTCTTCCACCTCCCCTCCCCCTTCCCTCTTCCACCCCCCCTTCCCCCTCCTCTCCCCCTCCCCTCCCCCTTCCCTTTCCACCTCCCCTCCCCTCTCCCCTTCTCCGTCCCCCCTCCCCCCCTCCCCTTGCCACCCCTCAGCCCCCCCTCCCCTCCCCCCTCCTTGCCCCCAACCACATCCACAGCCCTTCAGGTCTCAGAGGCAGGGCCCACCTCCTCCCCCCCCAGGACCAGGACCAGGGGGCCAAGGCTCCGTCCCCCCCAGCCACCACGGCTAATGACAGCTGCGCATGGAGTGGGGGGGCAGCGTACGGCAAGGCCCCCTCCTCCTCCTGCCGACCTGCTCCAGGGCCTGGGGCGACAGAGGGGGGGGGAGTGGGCTGGTGGGCCTGTGAGCCTGAGGCCCTGCTGCTGTGACGAGGGTGGCAATGGGGGGTGGCTGTCATGGGCAAGCCCTCCAGGGTTGGGGCCACTGGTAGGGGTGGCTGGGGGGGCGGCTGCCGTTGACCCCGAGGGCCCCTGCCTAGCTCCCCTGGCCCAGGTTTTGGTGCCTGGGCTACCACTAGGCATCAAGGGGGTGTGAGGTGTGATCTCCTCACTCTCGTCACACTGCATGGGCTCCGGGGGGTGGGCACTCAGGCAGCGGCCTGTGCTAGGGCCATAGCCAGGCCAGGGGCAGAGCAGCTGCCCTCAGAGCTGGCCAGGCTGCCTGGCTGTTGGAATACAGTGCTGAGCACAATGGGGCTGGCAGCCATGGCAGCTGGGGGGGAGGGTGCTGGGGGTGGGGCAAGAGGGGCTGGGGTAGGGGTGGGTGAGGGGGAGGGGGAGGGGGAGGGGGAGGCCTGGTGCCACTGGTGGTAATTTCGTCTGGGGGGGCTTATGCTGCTGACCCACTCATCCTCGCTGTCAATGATGCCCTCGTCTAGGGTTCCACAGCCTGGTAAGAAAGTGTGACGCATGGGCAGCCAGTGTGAGAAAATGAGGGAGGGGAGGGGAGCGGGGGAGGAGGGCACATGGCCTGGATGGGGCAGGGGTGGTAAGGTTTGGTAGGAGGGGACGGGGGGGGAGGGGAGGGAGGGAGCTGCCGCAAGCGCTGCTGATGGGTGAGCAGACGCAGACACTGCCCTGCTGCTCCCGCTGCTGCTCCTCCTGCTGCTCCTGCTGCTGCTGCTGCTGCCACTCCCCTTGCCATCACTGCCCACCTCTCCACCCAGGCCCCTACTGCTGCCCTCTTCACCACCACCACTGCTGCTGCTGCTGCTGCTGCCCCCTCCCAAGCCAGGGGGTTGGGGGCCAGCTGAGGGCAGTGAAGCCCCTCCAGGTGGATCTGTATCATCCTCCCCTTTCTCCCCCCCTTCTCCCCCCTCCCTGCTGCTGCTGCTGCTGCTGCTGCTGCTGCTGCTGTTGCCGCTGCTGCCGCTGCCATTGACATCACTGTCACTGCTCCCACCCTCCCTGCTGCTGCTGGTGTCAGTGCCCCTGCTGCCCAGGTGCTCCCCTTGTTGGATCCACCCCACCTCCAACCCCCTCCCACTACCTCGCCCCCCAGCTTGCCCCTCAGCTTCCTGCTTCGTTGAAGCTGCCTGATCAGGAGTAACCACCCAACTGCCACGCGTGACGTCATTTAACTGATCGGCATGAGGTGCTGAGGTCATGGCTGAGCTGCTGGCGCCATCACTGGAGGAAAGGGAGGAGGGAAGAGAGGAGGAGGGGGAAGAGGAGGGGGAGGAGGAAGGGGAGGAGGGGAAGGGGGGGGAGGGAGGGGATGGAGGGGAGGGGTCCTTTCCACTCTGCCTTGCTGTTGAGTCAGACCTGCTGACTGTTAGCAGCGGGCCATCTGACTCTGGCTGCCCCCTCCCCTCCCCCCTCCTGCCACCCCCCGCTCTCACCCTTCCCCCAACCCCTCCCTCCTCATCGCTTGCCACCAAGTCCTCCCCCTTGCCCCCGCCCTTTGGGAGCAGGCCAGCGATTGCTGCCGGCAGCCTTGGCACGTGGACAAGGCTGCTGATGCCCTTGCCACTGCCACTACTGCTGCTGCTGCCATTGCTGCCTGTGCTGCTGCTGCCACTCTTGCTCCTTTTAGTGGTTGTGGTGGTCTGGATGGCTCTAGCAGCAGCAGTAGAGGCTGCCTGAGAGGCCGCTCGCATGTTGCTCACTAGGTTAGAGTGAGTGTGGTGTGACAGCCGGCCCCACCAATCCTGCATCGTTAGAAATCAGGGTCAGGGTCAGGGTCAGGGTCGGGGTCGGGGTCGGGGTCGGGGTCGGGGTCGGGGTCGGGGTCGGGGTCGGGGTCAGGGTCGGGGTCGGGGTCGGAGTCGGGGTCGGGGTCGGGGTCGGGGTCGGGGTCGGGGTCGGGGTCGGGGTCGGGGTCGGGGTCGGGGTCGGGGTCGGGGTCGGGGTCGGGGTCGGGGTCGGGGTCGGGGTCGGGGTCGGGGTCGGGGCCCTGACCTGCACGCGAGGGATCCAGTCCTGACCCAGCTTGACCCGCAAGGAACTGCCCTGTTCCACGACCTGGGCGGCAGTGCTATTGGCACTGCGCACCTGCAACAGCCACCCAGACACCCAACCCCAAAAGCAACAGCTGGCAACAATGTAAGCAGCAGCAGAGGGGCAGCTAAAACAGGCAGTCCCAAACCTCCTTTTATTGTCATCCCGCACTCAGACCCCTCTCACTCTCCTCAACTGAGCTTCTGCCATGGCCTCATCTACTCCAGTTGTCATGGGAGAGGTCAGGTCACACAAGGGTAGGTGCTGTTCTGCCCCTGCCGTCCACCTTCATGGGAGATGTCAAGCAAGGGTGGATGCCACCCGGACCCACACCCCTTGCACACACCCCACCCTGTTCTTAACATCTTTGTATGCTTACTGCCACCTCACCACCACCATCCCGACCCCACCCCCCCTTCCACCACCCCCCTAGAGCTACCCCCCCACCTGCTCGATCAGGCTGTCCATCACCACCTTGTCCACCCGGGGCGGGGTCTCCCACCCCCACACCCGCAGCCCCTGCCCATTGCCCGCCCCTCTCCCAGCCACCCCCCCTGCCTCCCCCCCTGCACCTGGACCCCCCTGGCCCCCCTGGCCGCCATCCTGTGCTGCAGCTGCCTTCTCTGCTGCCCCCTTTGCTGCTGCTACTGCTGCTGCTGCCTGCCCCCGCCCTGGACCCTCCTTGCCACCCTGACCCTGACCCAGCTGTACGTCAGGCCGTGGTGGCTCCCCCCCCTCACCCTCCCCCTGACCCTGAGCACCAGGCACTGTGCCGGGCTTCTCGTCTGACCCCCCACCCAGCTGCTGCTGCTGCTGCTGCTGCTGGGGGGAGGGTGTCTGGGGGGGGCTGGAGCTGGGGGGGAGGGGCAGGCTGCCCTGGGCTGCTGGCAGTGCGGCCAGCTGGGTCAGTCTGAGCAGCAGGGCAGCGCCTGACCCCTGGGGCAAGCAGGGGGGGCAAGCAGGGGGGGCAGCAGCAGCAGCAGCAGCAGTAGCAGCAGCAGCAGCAGGGTCAGGAGCACAGGATGGGAGCAGTGGGAGCAGCAGCAGGAGGGCCACTGCTGTATAAAGAGATTTGGGGCGTGAGGTGTGAGGTGTGGGGTGGGAGGTGTGGGGGTGTGGGTGTGAGGGTGTGAGGGTGTTGCCTCCCCCTCACCTGCTCCAGGGGCAGCCACTGCTCCCAAACCTGGCCAGGGGGCGGCAGCCAGTCCTCCAGCACCACCTCAGCCCAACCCAGGTCGTCATCAGGCGGCACAGGGTCCACGTCCTTCACCACTACACGCAGCACACTGCGGGGGGCGGGGCTGCGGGGATGGGCAGCCCCCTCCCAACCCCCTGCCCCTGACCCCTCCCCCCACCCCCCTGCTGACCCTGACCAAGTCCCCTCCCAAGCAAGGGGCCCTGGAGCACGTGCCCCTGACCCTGGCCTTGCCATCGCTCCTGCCCCTGCCCCTGCTCCTGCTCCTGCCCCTGCTCCTCCTCCTGCTCCTGGCCCTGCCCCTGGCCCTGTCTCCCCCCTTGGCCATGGGTCTTGTTTTGATGCCATTGCCCTGACATCACTGGCTGCCTGGTGTGAGGGGGGTAAGGGGGGCCGCCCCCCCGCCACCCTCCCCTTGCTCCCACTTCCCCTTCCCCTTCCACTCCTGCTGCTGCTGTTGCCACTCCTGCTCCTGCTTCTCTTGCCAGGCCTCCTCCTCCTCCTCCTCCTCCTGCCGCTGCTGCTGCTGCTGTTGCTGCCAAGCTTGCTGCTGGCTGGTCCAAATGTTTGGGCTCAGGGGCAGGTCACGCGGGGTCCTGGAACCCCTCCCCTTTCTGTCACGCAGCTCATGGGAGAACACTCCCCCTCCCACCCCTCCTCCCCTACTGCCATCACCACCACCCTCACCTTCACCCAGGGCAGCGTCAGGGCTGCTGCTAGCTGCACCCCCCCTCCCCCCTTGGCTGCTTGCCTCCCCACCCAGCCCAGGCCACCCCCCTTCCCCCCTGCCACCACCTCCCCACCCCCCCTGGGTTACTCTCTTGGTCACTCCGTTCCCATTCTCCCCTGCTGCTGCTCTTGCCGTGGGGGTGCGGTCCTGGCTGTCAGGCTGGGACCCTTGGCCCCACCCCCCTCCTTGTTGGCCACTGACGGGGATGGGAGGGGGGTGGGAGCGCCGGGGGTGGGCAGGGGGTAGGGAGGGAGGGGAGGGGGAGGGGGGGCCTGTGGGGGAGGGGGGAGGGGGGAAGAGGGAGGTACCCAGGGGGAAGAGGGTGGAGTAGTTCCATGTGGGGTGCAGGCTGTGGCGCACCACAGGGGTCACCTGTGCAGGGGGGCGGGCAGGGGGGGGTGAGGGGGGGGCGGGCAGGCAGGCAGGCAGGCAGGCAGGCAGGCAGGCAGGCAGGCAGGCAGGCAGGCAGGCAGGCAGGCAGGCAGGCAGGCAGGCAGGCAGGCAGGCAGGCAGGCAGGCAGGCAGGCAGGCAGGCAGGCAGGCAGGCAGGCAGGCAGGCAGGCAGGCAGGCAGGCAGGCAGGCAGGCAGGCAGGCAGGCAGGCAGGCAGGCAGGCAGGCAGGCAGGCAGGCAGGCAGGCAGGCAGGCAGGCAGGCAGGCAGGCAGGCAGGCAGGCAGGCAGGCAGGCAGGCAGGCAGGCAGGCAGGCAGGCAGGCAGGCAGGCAGGCAGGCAGGCAGGCAGGCAGGCAGGCAGGCAGGCAGGCAGGCAGGCAGGCAGGCAGGCAGGCAGGCAGGCAGGCAGGCAGGCAGGCAGGCAGGCAGGCAGGCAGGCAGGCAGGCAGGCAGGCAGGCAGGCAGGCAGGCAGGCAGGCAGGCAGGCAGGCAGGCAGGCAGGCAGGCAGGCAGGCAGGCAGGCAGGCAGGCAGGCAGGCAGGCAGGCAGGCAGTACCACACTGCCAGGGTCAGCTCCTTGCCCCGTATAGCCTGATCAAGCTCTAGCCTACACCACTCTTCCCATCTCTTCCCATTGTCGCGCTGCCCCTCACCCCGCACCCCCAGCTAGCCCTCCACCCCCAGCCCTGCCACCCCCTCCCCTTCTCCTGCCCTTCCGCCCCCTCTGCTACACCTCCACCCCCCTCCCTGACTCTTTCCCCCCCTGCTGCCCCTCCACCCCCCTAACTCACCCCCCACCTTCTGTTCCCAACACCTGCCCCCCCTCACCCTCAGCTTCCCCGGCACACCCCTCTGTGGCCCTTCCCCCCCCACATCGCTCTACCCACACCCTACCCCCCATGCGCCCCCCCACCTGCCGAGCCCCCCCGAGGCTGATGTTGCAGTAGGCATCGCGGTGAGACCCCAGCAGGCCCAGGGCAGCGGAGCGGGGGGGCAGGTTGCGGGCAGCCACCACCATGACCTGCAGCACAGCCGGAGCTCTCACTCAGCTGCTTCACACCTGACCACGAGGTACTTAGGTGGTAGGGGTGGTGGGAAGGTGCACGTGAAAAAAAGAAAGAAAGTTGAAGGAAAACAATAGGCAAAAATGGAATGCATAATAGGTAAACATTATAGTACTATAATAACATATATATAACATGATATATAGTACCGTACTCTCCCTTTTCATTCGCGAGGCCCCGAAGAATAAAACTAAATACTCGTTTCCCGACCCAAATAATACATTGTTTACTTTTTCCCGATACAAACATTGCAGCAAAACACAGATTTGCGAATGTGGGTGTGCTTGTAACTACTCTAGACAGCCATCCCGTGCATAACATGTCAATCCTCCATGGTTTACACACTTCTTGCACAGGTCACCAAGTCAAGCCACCCGGTAACCAAGTGACAGCCACTGTGCAAGGGCACTGTAACTGTGCACCAAGTCACCAGGGTGTTCCTGTGGCTGCCTGTGTTCCTGGCCAAGCACCCCAACAGTTGACCAGCCACCCCAACTCATTACATGCCAACTACCCACCCGTCGCAGATGGCACTGCTAACGTTGCTGTTGTTGTTGCCGCCGCTGCTATTGTTGGCGTTGCTAGTGCTGGCACTGCCATTGTTGGCGCTCCCGCTAGTGTTGCACACCAACCGTGCATGCGTGCGTGCGTGCGTGTGGGAGTGGGCGTGGCTTGTGCTGTTGGTGCTGGCTTAGGCTTGTTTTCGGAGCCTGATGGCCTGCCACGTTTGCGCATGGGTGGATCATCTGCCGTTGCTGCAGTTGGCTTGGCTTCACTCTTCACGATCAAGAGCCCTTTGATGGAGCATTTCATCGAGTTGGTCAGCCAGGCGTAGCAGATTTTCGGCTACGTCGTCGGCACTGATGTCACGGACCACGATGCGGTCCATCGCAACACCATTTTCGCAGCTCATATAAATGTTTGACCACTTCGCGATTCGGTCAAAAATTACATTGTTTACTCGTTCGCGATTTCGCGATGCCAAAAAACGATTCGCGGACGCGAATTAAAAGGGAGAGTACGGTATATGAAATGATATATGAGCTGTGACTGAAGGAAAGGGACACCCCCCCCCTTCCACCCCCCCTCCCCTTCCCGCTTTCATCAGAATGTCTCTGCCCCTCTTCCCATCCTGCCCCATCCGCCGCTGCCCCCTCCCACCCCCCTTCACCCCCTCACCTGCACAGCCGGCACTGAGGCTCGCATGAGCTGCTCCTCGAACAGCTGCACCATGCGGTGAGCAGCCGCCCCCCCTGGCGGGCCCGGCACCAAGGCCACCCTGACCCTCACCTCACCCTCATCCACCCCCCCGCCCAGCTGCAGCCAACGGTCCTGCGGACCAGGTCAAGGAGGTCATGGGTAAGGCAGGGTGGAGGGGATGGGGGCGTGGAAAGGATTGAAGCTGCTGAGGGGGAGGCTAGGTGGACAAGCACGGCCCTATGGGAGGCCATGAGTCAGGGTAGGGTGGGGGGTGGGGGGGGGCAGGGACAGGAGTGAAGTTGCTAGGAGATGCACTGTGGACAAGCATGACCCCGTGCCCCTACCACCCCCTAGCTGGCAGGATGGCGGGGAAACAGGGAGGAAGGGAGTGAGGGGGTGAGGGAGTGAGGGGGTGAGGGAGTGAGGGGGTAAGGGGGTGAGGAAGGGAGCAGGGAGGGGGTGGGTGGGCGGGGGGGGGTAAAGGCGGATTATGCCCAGGAATGAGCATGGAGATTGGCAGGGGGGTGAGGGGTAGGCATGGCGGCCGAAGGCCCGATGCCTGATGCCCGGGAGGGAGGTGGTAAGAGGGGTGAGAAAGGATGAGAAAGGGTGAGAAAGGGTGAGGAAGGGTGAGAAAGGGTTAGGAAGTTGAGAAGGCCAGGGGGGGAGGGTTAGGGGGAGCGAGCATGAAGAATGGCTGCGGCACCAGGGGGGAGTCAAGGCGGCCTGGACAGGTGCTTCTTCACCTGCACCGCCCCCTCCTGGGCCAGGTCAAGACTCAGTGTGGCGCGGCCTAGGGACTCGTCACGAGACACCCCACTGTCCCACACCTCCAGCTGAACACTGCAACGAGGGGGAGGGGGGCAGGCAGGCGGGCCAGTAGAGGGGGCGGCAGGGTCAGGGTCAGGGTCAGGGTCAGGGCCAGGGCCAGGGGCCAGGGCCAGGGCCAGGGCGGCAGGGCGCAGGGCCAGGGTCAGGGTCAGGGTCAGGGTCAGGGTCAGGGTCAGGGTCAGGGTCAGGGTCAGGGTCAGGGTCAGGGTCAGGGTCAGGGTCAGGGTCAGGGTCAGGGTCAGGGTCAGGGTCAGGGTCAGGGTCAGGGTCAGGGTCAGGGTCAGGGTCAGGGTCAGGGTCAGGGTCAGGGTCAGGGTCAGGGTCAGGGTCAGGGTCAGGGTCAGGGTCAGGGTCAGGGTCAGGGTCAGGGTCAGGGAGGTCTCACCTGCGGGTTAAGGGGCTGGTGTCCTCCAGCAGAGCGAAGGTCTGATGCCACAGCGGACGCTGGGAGTTAAACACGGTATGTGTGCGGTGGCTCTGACCGCTGTAGCTGATCTGCACCACCAATGACAACATGGGCGAAAAGAGTGAGGGGCTGGCCATGGGGTAGGCTGGGTGGGTGCATGGTAGACAGCGCATGGTGGACCCTCAACTTCCACATCGTCCCTCACCACGTGTTGTGTATCCGTAGGCACTACCCCTTGTCCCACCCTGTTTTGAATCTGCATTGCTTCCCTACCTTGCCCCCTGCATTGCCTGCCCCTGCCCCCGCCCCCGCCCCTGCCCCTGCCCCTGCCCCTGCCCCTGCCCCCTCAGACCTGCACGTAGGGGTCGGAGCTGCCAGCCCAGTCCCTGGAAGCCAACTCCTTGGCTGCAGCAGCAAGGGGAAGTCAAGCAGGGCAGCCAGGCAGGGCAGGCGGTGGTGCACTGCAAGCGGTGGTGCACTGCAGGCGACGGGTGGAGAAAAACATGGATGGCCATGCCCCCTCCCCTCCCTTGCCTCCACCCCTCAACCTGCAAAGCCCCAGGTGGGATTAGCCCCTGGCCCTGACCAGCGCTTGCGACCCTGACCCTTCACCATCAGGTCCGGCTCCTGCCCTAACCCTAGCCCCCAACCAACCAACCAACAAATCAACCAACCAACCAACCAACCGCCTAACCTTCGCCTCCTGGGCTCCCCAAAGCCTGAGTCATGAAGCACAGCCCAACCTGAGTCCCTGCCCCCCTCCCCCTCTCCCCATTCCCCCCTGCCCTGCCCTGAGGCCCCACCACCCCCCACCCAACCTAGACCCCCTCCCCCCCTGGGGGCCCCCCACCCCTCACCCTCCCCCCCTGGCCCTCCCCCCCCTGGGGCCCCCACCCCCCTCCCCCACACACCTTCCATGACCTGCAGCACTATGCTGCGTGGGCCTGGGCTGCGTACCACCAGGGCAGGGCTGGGGGCGGGGCGATACGCCCAGGCATCCACTGACAAGTAAAGAGTGATCGAGGCCGCGCCTGGGTGTGATAAGGGTGAGGGGGAGGACGGGTGCTCCAGGGGAAGATTGACCTGTGAGGGTGGTGAGGGCACACCATGTAATAAACCACTGCTTTGGTGGCTAACAAGGATGGTGGTGGTGGTGGTGGTGGTGGTGGTGGTGGTGGTGATTGGGGGGGGGGGGGGGGGGTAGGGTGGTGCTGCTGCTATCAGTGTTTACCCACAGCAGCAAAGCTGGACTAGCCGCATCATGCTCACAGTCCCCTGTCACTGCCTTCCACCCCCTGCCCAGCTGCACACGGCTCGCCCGCTGCCTGCCCACAGCCTGCCCACAGCCTGCCCCTGCAGCCGCCTGCCCCTGCAGCCCAGCTCACCCTCCAGGGGCCCATGGCCGGCTGCCAGCGCAGCGCCAGCGGCTGGTCATTCCCCCCCAGGGCCCACATCAGGGTGCTGCCGTCCTTGGCTGCAGCAACATGGACCATGGCCTGGGCCAGCACCTGCTCGCCCTGGGATGCGTCACGCACCTGCCGGGGGGAGGGGTGGTGAGGAGGGGGAGGGGTGGTGAGGGAGGGGGGGAAAAGGTTTTAGGGTGGGAGGGGGGAGGGGGGAAGATTGGGGGGATGAAGGGGAGGAGTAGGGGTGGGAGGGGGGTAGGGGGGGGGGGGGGGGAGGGGGTAGGGGGAGGGGGAAGGGCAATTTGAGAGGGCAGGAGGGTGGCCAGGGTCAGGGTTGCCATGATGGTTGGGAATGGGAGGGGGATGGCAAGGGAGGGGGGAGGGAGAAGAGTGGGGTTGGGGAGGGGGGTAATGGGGATAGTGGTTGATGCGCAGTGATGCACGGTGTAGATATTGTGTTTGGCAGCAGCGTTCATGACACAACTGCTTGCTGGAGGTTCAAAAAAGCAAAACAAAAAGCAAAATGCAGTGGTCATGCCAGGAATGCTCGATGGTGTGTAGCTAATCCTAGGTCTCAATTGGATGGATCAGCACAATGTGGTGCTCAAGGTGGTGGATCAGCACGATGCAGTGCTCAGGTCCTGCCCACCTGCACACCTGCCCACCTGCAGCTTGAATATCGCCTCTTTGTCGCCTATCTCCAGCTTCAGCACCTGGTGCAGCTGCACCTGGCCAACCTCATTCACCTGACACCCACAAGCACCAGTGGCAGCAAGCATGGCAGCAGCAGCAGCTGGCAGGAGCAGCAGCAGCAGCAGCCAGAAGCAGCAGGAATAGCAGATGTGCTGCCTAATCATTCCACCCCTTCCTTTGCCCTCCACCTGCCTCCACCCCACCTTACCCCACCCCACCCCACCTCCCCCTCCAACCTCCTGCCCTCGCCCCCACCCCCATGCCCACCGGCTGTGCATCACTCTTCCCCTGCTACCCCACACACCCCTCCCGGACCCCCTCCAGGACCCCTCCTGCCCTGCCCCCTGCCGCCCTGCCCTGGCCTGCAGACAGGTCTCAGCCACACTGAGGGGTCGCCCACCGGCTGTGCATCACTCTTCCTGACCAGGCCCGAATCCCTCCACCTCACCCCACCCCACCTCCCCCTCCGACCTCCTGCCCTCGCCCGCACCCCCGTGCCCACCGGTTGAGCATCACTCTTCCTGACCAGGCCCGAATCCACATTAAGAGCGCTGACCAGCACCATTGGGCGCCGCTTCAGGAGGGACAGCGCGTCAGCCAGCCCACCCTGCACCCCCTCCCCCAGAGCTGCCAGCCCTGCCTCTGCCACCGCTGACACCCCCTCCCCCCAGCCCCCTCCCCCTCCCCCAGCCTCCCTGCCGCCCACCCCACCACCTGACCCAGACCCACCCTGCCGGCCTGACGTCTCCCCCGACCCACGACCCACAGGGGGCCCGCGCCCCGCCCCCTGCCCCGGCTGGTTTCCCAGTTCACCCAGGCTGTTGCCTGAGGTGGAGACGGAGGTAGCAGGGGAGGGGAAGGGCGGAGTGGAGGGGTGGAGGGGGTCTGTGTGGCTGGTTGAGTGGTTGGTGGAGGTGGAGGTGGAGGAGGAGGAGGGAGGGGAGCTGCGAGGGAGGGACACGGAGCCCTGCGCTAACTGCCGCTTGCGGCGCCGCTTTGCGGCATGCTTATGGCCTGAGGAGGAACCGGCCTGGGGGTCGTCGACAGACAACCCGTCAATGGTTTCGATGAAGATGTTCATGGTGGTCTGGACCGCCTGCAGGAAGAAGGCGGGCGGGCAGGAAGACAGGCAGGCAGGCAGGAAGACAGGCAGGCAGGCAGGAAGACAGGCAGGCAGGCAGGCAGGCAGGCAGGCAGGCAGGCTTCACGGCAAGGGATAGGACACAGACTGAAGGAGGCAGGCAGGCAGGCAGGCAGGCAGGCAGGCAGGCAGGCAAGACCCCACAGCTAGGGGTATACCATTACCGCCAGACTGCTGTAGCGTGGCTGTTGACTGCTGCGCCCGACAACGGCATAGGGAGTTGCCAGACATGGGCTGCAAGCGGCTGCGAGACCGTACCATCACAACGGCAGAGAGGTCTCACTAATTTACCATGTAACGACCCAGTCAGGCATGCAACGACTCAGTCCACTTTGATCTGATCTGATCTGGTCTGATCTGACCTGATGTGACCTGATCTGACCTGATCTGATAGTCACCCCACCTGCTGAGTCAGCATCTGGGTGTCCAGGCTCACGGCAGCTCGTCGAGGCTCCACCAGCGAATCCTGTGGCCACCAGGGGTCACACTTCCCACTCCTCCCCATCACACGCAGGGCCAACCTCAAGGTCACACGCCAGGTCCCATGACAAAGATCACACTTTGGGCCAGGCACAGGCAGGCTAGGCCCGTTCACCAGAGTCAGCTGCAGCTTCCCCTTGCTTTGCTAACTGCCCCACCTTCCTTGCACCTTCCCGCATCCCCACCACTTTCCTTGCACGATCGGCCTCAGCCGGGCGTACCCACCACCTTCCTTGCGCCCTCTCCCCTGCATTGCTCCTGCCTCCGCCCCTCACCTCCCCTGCCCCTCGCCCGCTCCGCCCCTCCCCTCACCTGCCCTGCCCCGCCCTGCCCCTCGCCTGCTCCGCCCCTCCCCGCCCCTGCCCCCCACCCACCCCGCACTATCCCTTGCCTGCAGCGCTGCAGCGAAGGCGTTGCGAATGAAGGAGAACTGAGGCACGTCACGCTCGCCAATGAGTGGACCCTTGACCTGACGCAAGGCAGCAGAGCCACACAGCAGCCCCTGGAGCGGCCAGCTGGCCACACAGCCCAACCAGCTCACTCAGCCTCTACAGCAGCCCACCCAGCCCTTTCAGGCCACACAGGCCACACAGGCCACACAGGCAGCTCGGCTGCAGTGCGTGCTCATGTCCCTAGGCCCTGGGCCTGACCTCCTTCCCCCCTGTGCCCAACACCAGCTCTGCTCAGACCCAGGTTCAAATCCCATTGGAGCCAATCCCACAGGTTCAATTCCCAGCGGTTCTATTCCCATCAGTCCAAAACCCGTACAAATCCCTGACCCTAACCCTCACCCTCAGACCCCCCTGGTTTGAACCCCACCTGCAGCTTGACCGCCATGTCTGGTGGGCCTAGGAAGGACCACAGCA
>JASKMD010000039.1:0-26753 GCA_030144725.1 Haematococcus lacustris
GCAGGTGGTGCGCACGGACGGAGTCACGGTCAGCGTGCTGTTCACGCGCCCCAAGCCAGCAGGGCCGCCCGAACAGCTGCCTCGCATGGGCAAGCAGGAGGGCGCTGTCAACCCGCTGGCGCACCTGGACGCCGACTGGCTGGGCTGCGACCCGGGAAAGACGAACATGGCGACAGTGGCCCACGAGGAGCGATACCCCTCCGGCGCTGTGGAGTCCGTGTGGCAGCGCAGCCTCACTGCGGGGCAGTACTACCGGCAGAGCGGCATCACGCAGCACGCCAGGTGTCCAAGGCCTGGATGGCCGGCATCCAGCCCGAGCACACTGTGCTGCCGCAAGTCACCAACTACACCGCCGTCATGACGCTGGCGACCTGGCCCGCCATGTGGGCCGAGCTGTCCAAGCCGCGCTGGTCCAACGCCAGATTCCGGCTGTACCGATACAAGCAGAGCACGGTGGCCAAGTTCTGGGCTGATGTGAGTAGGCCGTACCCAGCCAGTGTGTGTGCTAGTGTGTGTGCTCACAATGCTTGTCTTTGCCATGGCTGGACCTGAGCTCACAATGTGTCTCTCCTTGTGTGCCTTGGCTGCAGACTGTGAGGGGTGCCAGGGTACGCTGCAATTCAGCTGCCACAGGTCAGCCCCTGGCCCTGGCCTAAGGGGCAGCAGGCTTCAGCGGCAGCGGCAGCATTGGCAGCAGGGGCGTGCCCGTCAAGCAAATGCTCAGGGAGGCATGCAAGCAGTTCCCCGGGCGTGTGATGCTGGTGCATGAGTTTCGCACCAGCCGGGTCAGCTCTGCCCGCACCAACGTGGTGGCAGGCCAGGCAGAGTCTTTCAGGTGAGAGACCCCAGGTGCATGTGCATTGTAGGAGTGGAGCATTACATAGCTATAGAATGGCACCTCACACAGCTGTGAAATAGCCTCACACACCAACCCCTGACTGCGCCCAACACCGTTTAGACTAGACATGGCTTGACTGAACACTGGAATGGAAAGGAAAGATCTTACAGATTCGCATTGATCTATGTCGCCTTGCAGGTGGCTGCGCCCGGTGCGCAGCATGGCGACGCGGTCCCGCATCCGGGGCCTGATGTACTTAACAAGCAACGGCATCAGGTTCTACGATCGAGACGTGTCAGCCGCGCTCAACATCCGCCGCATTGCAGCCGGGCCGGGCCGCCCTCGCGAGCTCAGCAGCTGGGTGGGCCGCCGTACTATGCCTAACCCAGGCAGACCAGGCCAGGAGTGGGTGTGCGTGCGCGACAGAGGCCTGATGCGGAAGCGGCAGCGGCGGTACCAGCGGCAGCGATAGTGACATGTGCATCATGCCATGATCCAAATAAAACAAACAACTCGATTGCCCCTTACAAAGGGGATGTGTGTGCGATAGAGTGTGCATAGGGTAGGATAGGGCTCTATCGACTCCTAGGGTTGGGGACCTAGGTTAGGGACACACACTGGTCCCTGACTCCTGTGGAGAAGTGTAGGGGCTCCACAGGAGGATAGGGGTACAGGACGGCCTGGCACACAGCTTTGATCTCACGCTTCGTTGCGGCGCCCTGCTGGG
This sequence comes from Haematococcus lacustris, assembly GCA_030144725.1. Taxonomy (NCBI): domain Eukaryota; kingdom Viridiplantae; phylum Chlorophyta; class Chlorophyceae; order Chlamydomonadales; family Haematococcaceae; genus Haematococcus; species Haematococcus lacustris. The sequence goes on from JASKMD010000039.1 coordinate 1,566, forward strand.
CAGGCGTTTAGTACTAAACGAGCAAGCAACTACCTCGAATTTCAACGCCGCACGGTCACTCCGGTCACTGGCTTTCGTCGGCTTTCGTCACAGATCTGCACGAACCCGGATACTTGCATTGTACGACCATGCAGCACAGCCTAGCAACAGGTCGGCAGCTTTCATCTCGCCGCGCTGTGCGTGACCGGTTGGTGCGGACTGCCCCGGTGCGACTGCCTGCACCATGCTGGGCAGGCCCGCCCGTAAAGCCGCCTCCGAAGGGCGAGACGGACAAGCTTGACACCGTGATCGAGGTTAGATACCGTCCTACCTTGGGCTGCTTTGACTATGTCATGAGGGCACGGCAACGCCCAGCACCTTTGGCAAACCTGATGAACACAGGCAGCTTGTTAGCTGCGCTCATCTGCCTCCGCAACACCTCATCATACCTAGACGCTGCCAGCCATCCCTTGAGGCCAGCACCAATGCCAACAGCAGCAGCCGCATGTGATCCATATCGCACCCATGGCAGTATCTTACTAGCATATCGGCAGCATAGACACACGCTGGGCTGGGTGCCAACAGCCTGACAGCAGTCCAGTCAAGGCGTGCTGACCAGTGTGTGCTGCCCACCCCCCGCCCATGCAGCAACTCAAGTCGACGGGCATGAATGCGGCCAAAGCCAAGCAGGTGCAGTGTCTAGCTCAGGTTCAGGCATACAGCAGCCCAGGGCTGCGACCAGGCGGCCGCATGCTGCAGCCAGATTTATGCCCAGGCAGGAGGGCACAGTCAGTGGTGCAGGAGCAGGGCCGGGTACTTTGACACACCAGCTGGGGGGCAGCACCCAAGCTGCTGCTGTCAGCAGGCTGTGTTGGCATGCCAGGACGCTTTGTAGACCGGGCCACCAACACGGGTGGCTGACAGAACCGGGCAGGCAGGCAGGCAGGCCAGGCTGATAGTTCAGCTGGACAGTTCAGCTAGGCACTTATGGAGGCAGGGTAGGTGGGGCAGGCAGCTGAGGTGCAGACTGGAGGACTCTATGCCTAGAGTTTGCACCAGGTCAGTGGTGCACAGGGCGGCTGCTTGCGGTTGGCCTGAGGTACAGGTGCCGAAGATGGGTTTAGGGGTAGAGTTAGGGTTAGGGTAACGGTTAGGATCACGTTTATGGCTAGGGTTAGGGTTACGGTTAGGGTACCGGCTAGGGTTACGGTTGTGGTCAGGTTTAGGGTTAAGTTTAGGGTTACATTAGGCTTACGGTTAGGTAGGAACCCTAACCCTAGCCCTAACTCTGACCCCCTGCGATTGGCTTGGGGAGCAGGTGCTAAAGACCTGGTCAGATGTGGGTGTGAAGGACGCCAAGCAGCTGCGCAAGCTGCTTGTGTCCAAGACCCTGGCGCCCATCCCTAGCCTGAGCATCCAGGTGGGCCCCTGACAGGCTTAAGGCCACACTGAAGGCCAACAGGGACCGGGCAGCCGCAGTCAGCATGGGCACTCAGGGCTGGGAAACATGGGTATGGGCAGCTGGGGAGAGGAGCGTGGGCATGAGCCTGAGCAGCTGGGGTGCAGGAGGGAGGACTTGCTGTGCAACGATAGAGGCGTAGGGTGTCAGGGGAGGGCGTCGGGCCCCCTCAGGACCTGTCTTACAGCTGTCATAGGAACACACTGACACTGACCCTGACCCTGTGCCCCAAATGAGGCATAGGGCGATGCTGCATCCGCCTGCTGCACAGACCACAGCCTGTCTGCCTCACTTGCCTCCCTCGCCCCTGCGGCCTCCCCAGCCCCCCCCAGCTGACCCTGCTGCTGACCTGGCGATGCCCAGGCTGTGTTCGACACGGTGGCATGCTTTGGCGGCTTTTACATTTCGTACCTGGCCTCAAACTCCAACATCCCCTTCAAGTCAGTCAGCACGCAGCTGGGAAGCAGCCAGGACATCAGGGCAACAGCTTATTGTGAACCAAGAGTATGAAGCTGGGGGGTTGGTGTGCGGGATGCCCCCCCTGCCATGGCTTTTCACACCAGGAGCACCACTCCATCGCATACACAACGAAAGGGGTGCTGCCTGTTTGTGGGACAGCGGCAAGACCTCCTGGGGGTGCCGGGGGGCCTGGGGCAGTCGGGGGGCTCGCTGTAGGCCCATGCTATAATTCATTTCTCACTCTCTCATGCCTGTCATTTGCATTCCAGGATCGTGGTGGAGCTGTTGGGGAACTTCGCTGGCCTGTACTACGCCATCCAGGTGGCCTCACCCTGCCCCTGACCCCGCTCCCACCTCAATGCCCCTGATCAGCCTGGCGTATGCTGCATACGTGATACCTGTACTTACACAGCCCTAGCCAAACCAATCATGAGGCTGCCTGACAGCAGCACTGCGCCACCCACTGCCCTCACTGCCCTATTCAGCTATGCCCCGCTCACCCCTTACCTCCTGGCCCTGATTGCTGGCCCCTTTCCCTACCTCAACCCCAACACACATGCATCTGGCCACCCAGCCATACCCAGCCAGTCAGTTTCACAACACCTATGCTTGCCTCAGTGCCATACACAGATAAATGCCTAAGTTGAGCCACTTTCTTCCAGAACACAGTGTAGTCTCACAACGGGTTGGCTGCTCGGCAAGCAACTCGTACCCACGTGTAGAGCTTTAAGTCTACTACCCGTCAGCGCCCATGTTGTTTCACGAGTCAAAGTGGTTGGGCAGCTGCAGCCCGGAAAGTGGAGCCCACCCAAAAATATGGGTTTTCAGACTAAAGTAACCTAAGTTGAGCCAGCCCCTTCACAGACAACTCTCGCAGACACTTGCTACCCCCACTTCAAGCATGTCATTACTATGGGATTGATCACTATTGGTGGGCTTACTATGGGTGGGATCACTATTGGTGGGACCACTATGGGTGGGATCACTATGGGCTCCCACCCTACTTGCATGCACCCTTGCCCTTCTTGGCAGCCCGTGCAGCCACCAGCCCAGAAAGCTCCTTGCGGTGGTAGAACCTGTCCACAGCCCTGTCATACAGAGCTGGCTGCTCCTCCGCTGAACGTTGCACCGCGGCCTGCACCATGTCTGGTGTCACGGCCAGCCGCTTCCAGGCTGCATGCGCCGCCTTTTGCTTGCCATTCTTGATGGAGGCAGCTGCAGCCGCCAGCATCTGTTCTTTGTCAGGTGGGAAGAGGCCCGTCTTGTCAAAGGCACGCTTGAGTGGCTCGTGGCTGTGCCCCACTGACAGGTGCAGGGCTGAGTCGACCATGCTGATGCGCTGGGGCAGCCTGGGGTTGAAACCCGCGTCCCCGGCCAGCACTGCCCCCCCGGCCACTAGCTTGCCATGGCTGGCCTTGACACTGCTGAACAGGCTGAACTTGGCGCTGGGGCTGGGGCCCTTGAAGGGGGCATGCTCCACCCTGCGTTTGCGGGCCTTGACGATGGTGCCCAGTGCTGCCAGCAGCTGCTGCTTGGTGACCCCCTGCCCCTGCTTCTGGGACCCCTTGACAAGGTCAGCCAGCCACTCCTCCTCAGGCCCAGTCAGAGCTGTGGGCCGGCCCTGCTTGGCAACTGTCCCGCCCCTGCTGACTGCTCTGGTGAGGGTGGCGCGGCTGACTCCATGCTGTTGGGCCAGGGCACGCAATGAAGGGAGCGCAGTGCAGGCGCGGCCTTACGTCGTTGGGCGGTTAAAATGGGTGGAAACGTTGAAGTCCAGATCTCACCAGCCGACTTGCCCTTGCATGGCGCGACCCTCCAACCACCGTCGCAACCACCTCTGACGGTGGTGCGCGGGAAAAAATCGCGGGTTTTAACCCAAGAACCAAGGGATCGCGGTGTTTGGGTGGCTCAACTTAGGCATTTATCTGTGTATCCAGGGGTGCCTCAAGCACCCTCACCCTCACCCTCTCACCCTCTCACCCTCTCACCCTCTCACCCGCGCACCCGCACCCGCACCCGCCTGCCTCGGACCCCATCCCAACCAATCTTCAGATCCTGCAGATATCCTCATGCCAGCAGGACCCCATGTGCCATGCCCTCCCATGCCCCCTTACCTGACCTGTACCCCTCCCCTGCCCCCCTGCTGCTGCCAGGTGCTACTAGAGGTCGGCGTGGTGGGTGGCCTGGTGAGTAGTGTGTGGGTCGTGAACACAGCCCACAGGCTGTGCCAAGGTTCAGCCAGTGTGGTGGTGCTGGCACACCACCTCCACCGTACGCCTGCAACAGCCAGCAGGGTAGCCACCCAGGGTCAGGGTTACCCAGGGTCACCCAGGGTCAGGGTCAGGGTCAGGGTCAGGGTCAGGGTCAGGGTCAGGGTCAGGGTCAGGGTCAGGGTCAGGGTCAGGGTCAGGGTCAGGGTCAGGGTCAGGGTCAGGGTCAGGGTCAGGGTCAGGGTCAGGGTCAGGGTCAGGGTCAGGGTCAGGGTCAGGGTCAGGGTCAGGGTCAGGGTCAGGGGCAGGGGCAGGGGCAGGGGCAGGGTCAGGGTCAGGGTCAGGGTCAGGGTCAGGGTCAGGGTCAGGGTCAGGGTCAGGGTCAGGGTCAGGGTCAGGGTCAGGGTCAGGGTCAGGGTCAGGGTCAGGTCAGGGTCAGGGTCAGGGTCAGGGTCAGGGTGTTATGCCCACTGGGTATATCTTCAACCTTGCTGAGTTCAGCTCAGCTCAGCTCGGCTTGTGTTCAGCTCTGGTGCCAGGGCTGTCCTGATTGGCCCTGCCCCTGGCCCCGGCCCCTGCAGGTCTACACCAGCTACAAGTACGGCACCAACTCGGCCCAGCTGCTGGAGGCGGTGCAGTCCCTGGCTGGGCCTAGCACCGGGGTGAGCGTGGTGGACAAGGCGCAGCGCGTGGTCAACGTGCTCAAGGTAGGCTGCGGCTGCCGCTGAGGCTGTCATTGCGCTGCTACTGCTGCTACTGCCATCGTGCTGTTGCTGCTGCTGCTGCTCTGCTGCTGATCTGCTGCTGCTCTGCTGCTGCTGCTGCTGCTGCCAACGCGCTGATGCTGGTGCTGCTGCTGCTGCTGGTGCTCTGCTGCTGGTGGTGGTGCTGGTCCTGGTGCCAGCAGTCGTCCTGGGGCCCTGCAGGTAGTGGGGGTGCTGGAGGCGGTGCAAGCGCTGCTGGCAGATGAGTTCAAGGACCCCCCTAAGGCCGACTCCCTGCGCAACCTGGGCGCCTACCTTGTTCTGGCTCAGGTGTGGCCCCTGATGGTGTGACCCCTCATAGTGTGACCCTTATGGTGTGACCCCTCGTGGTGCGACCCCTGGTAGTGTGACACTTTATGGTGTGACACCTGATGGTGCAACCCATCCATATGTGACCTTGATGTCTGTCCTTTCCTGGCAAACATACTTCTAGATTGCTGCCCAGGGCAAGGTCCACGGTGACCGCAGGGTAGAGGGCAGGTGTTGCCGGGTGTACTGGGCTCCTGGCCATTGCTTTGGCCTGCCCTAGCCTGTGGTCCCAGCTAGTATGCCTTGGCTGCCAGGGGCGATAGGCAGGGGCAGGGGCAGGGGCAGGCCTCCACTACTTATACAGGTTGGCTGGGTGTGCTTAGCCGGTCATGTGGGTTATGGCTGCTGGATGCATGCAGCCACCCCCGGGTGGTGCCACAGCTGCGGCTGTGCCTGTTGCTGTCCAGGCTGGGAGTGTGGCTGGGCTGCCCCCTGCAGGCTAAGGAGTCAGTTGGCTTCAGCCCCTCCGACTTTGGGCTGAGTGAGCGTGAGGCCGGCAACATCGCATACGCCTTTGCCCTGTATGACACCAACCAGAACTTCAAGCTTGAACCTGCAGAGTTGGGAGCATTGTGGTGGGTAGGGGTGGCAGCAATGGCTGGGGCTGGGAAGAGGGGCAGCTCGAGGGCTGTTGAGGAGGTGCCTGGCTACTTAGGCAGGGCAGGCTTGGTCAGGTGGGGCATGGGAGGAGGGGGAGGGGCAGCAGGGGGGGAGGGGCAGACTGGCAGTGGTGGTGGTGGTTCCCGCTATGGTGGTGGTGGTGGTGATGGTGGTGGTTGTCGTGGCGATGGTGGCAGTGGTAGATGGAGATGGTGAAGCTGATGCTGGTGGCCATGGTGATGCCCCTTGCGGTGGCGGTATTTAGAGGTGGTTGTGGTGGTTGTGGTGGCCACAGCTCGAGCCTAGGTAAAGACCTGGACGCGGACGAGGCCAAGGAGGCGGTGAGGCTGCTGGACGCCAACAACAGCGGCTTCATCGAGTTCAACGAATTTGTGGCCTGGTGAGTCATGCGGTGCTGCTGCCGCCATGCGCTGACCCCATGCGCTGCGGGCACAGTCCTAGGGCTAGGGTAAGGCCAGGGCAGCAGCGGGCCGCAGCAGCAACACAGTTTGAATATGATGTGTGGGGAATGTGTGATGTATGGGGAAAATGTGATGCATCAGCAGTACCTTACAATGAAGGGCCTGGTTCTGTCCTGGCTGTTCCGTGTGCAGGTGGGTCAAGAAGGTGAACCTGGGCTCCCCTCCCAGCTGACCTATCAGGCCGTTGTCTGAGACAGAGCCTCCACCTGGCCCCAGTGGCAGCATGCCGCCCTGCCATGCCGCCATGCACATGGAGGGGGCGCAGCCCATGCAGCGCATGCCTTCCACAGCGGTCCCGCAGCAGCCAGTCTTGCCCCTCTCCACACATGCAACCATCACTGGCGGCAGCCTCACTCCAGAGGGGCCGGGGGGCAGCAGGCGCCGCACCCCTAGGCACGGCTGCTCACTGCGGGGCAGGTGGGCCTGAGTGGGGTTCAGGCGGTGGTCAAGACCCTGGTGAGGACCCTGCTTAGGAGGAGGGCTCAGGGGTGCTGGGGGGGTACAGGCTGTGGGGCAGCAGGGCAGCAGGTGTTGCAGGTGGGTCGAGTGAAGTATAGGGGCTCAAACATTAGGAGTGCTGCCCAGGGAGGCTGGCCTTAACCCATGGCCCCTATTCCCCAGCTCCCATGGCATGGGAGGTGATGCCGGGGAGGAGCATGCTAGCAGGTGGCGACAGTCTTTACTGGAGCTGGTGCTTGGCTGGGGCAGCTGTGTGGGCTCAGATTGTCGGCTGGAGGCTTTAGCATGGCCAACATGTGTGACTTTGGGAAACATACTGTTGCAGAAACGTAAGGGGTGCAGCGCTTGGTAGGACGCTGGTGGTGTGGAGCCTCTGGCTGTGCCTGGCAAGTCATGTGGCAGGGTCGAATATTGTATGGAGAGGTGAGGTGAGGTGAAGCGGGGACATTTTGTTTGGTTTGATATTTGCCAGGGTGTTGCCTGGTGTTGTGTTGTCGATGTGACCTCAAGTTGCGCAGTGGACAGTTTGTTTGTCGTCGGGTAAGCCTGTCCGCCTTCGACTTCGACGGTTTCAATCGCTACAGGTCCTCCTATCAGGGGGCTGCAGTCATCAAGGGTGCGACCGAGGATGCTACAACTTGTTTGTAGTAGCTGAGTCAGATTACCCACAGCCAGGCATGTTGTTCCTTGTTGAATAAGTTTTGTTTGAGCTGAAGTTGCGCAGGGACACTCCATCTGCAAGGGTTGCCGGCACAAAGGAAAGTTGATGATAACGAGGGCTTTGTAAGCTATGGGTGGGCATGCAGGTGCTACCAGGTCACCCCCGCCATTGGCTGCACCCCTGATAAACTCCGACCGGTCTTTAAGAGTTTTACAGCGATTTTTGCGCAGGGCGGTGCAGCTCATCAAAGCGAAGCTAGCGGGCTGCTCGGGCTGATGTGCACCTGTGCCGGGGCGGGCGGGGGTGCTGAGAGATTAGGTCGCGTTGTGTTGGGAATAGCCCACTTAGTGGGGCTGTGATCAGAGAACAGCTATCGCGCTCAGTGGCCCAGCTTTTCAAATGTTTGAATTTTCGTCGGGCGCAGTACCCCCCCTGACATGTGTTCTAGTGCTAGTGCTAGTGCTGATGACATATCTGAGAGTATTTGTATGGCGTGTGACCTGTCCCTGCACCCGAACAGCGTGCAACTCGTGGTAAGTCAGATTCCTTAAATATTGCACTTTTTCCGGCTGCCATAACTGTCCAACCTGGACGTCAAATGATGAATTGCCAGTTCAGCGCGGCTCCTTGTGTGATTTCTTAACGTGTCTGGAGAACAGAATCGCGTTGTCTTGATGTGTGGGCCGTTTCATGTGGGGGGGTGAACACTCATATCAGCTCAGTTTATGCATCTTTTTGACTGATTCTAGCTGCGTATGGCTGCAAAAGAACCACAAACACCGATGCGGAGACCACCTTGACATCGCTGTCACATGTGGACTGAACCCGTGTTGAAGAATGCGATTTAAAGCGCTGTTGCATGCTGATTTGAAAAATAGTTTGGATGCGCCAATCACGCCGCGCTGGGTCCAGGCTGCCTCTAGCTGTTGCTAAGAGTGTCTGCGTGGCGCCAGAACACGTCGCGTGTTGGGTGCCAGCCACCCGGCAAACCGCTGGGGCTGGCTGCACTCTAGTCAGGCCATAAGCAGCTCATCGCGCCAATCGGCGGCCTCATCCGTGCAGAGATGAGTGAGAAGTTATCTCGTGAGCCATGGGGGTGCAGCCAATGGCGGGGGTGACCACCAGCGTGGTACCTAGGTGCTACCAGCGTGGTGCCTTGAGCTTAGTCAACAGTCTCAGGTACAGATCCTTCGTGGAGGAGGAGGTCTAGGCGCTGGTGAGGGCTGAGCAGAGCAGTGGGGACCTAATAGTTTGGACAGGCTGCTAGCCTTGCACCGGGCTGAAGGCCAGCATTGCTGCCTGCCTTAGACTGTTGCATGCCTCTCTACATGCGACACTCCATGAGACTCCCGGGGAACCCAAGTTGCTGAGAAAGGCCACATGCAAGCACATCGCGTGATGGCTAAGAAGAAGCGAAAGGGCGCCGACATGCAAGAGAAGGGCCCGGCAAAGAAACCGAAAGGTTCGTGTCCCTAGCCTAGGCCCAGCAGCAGTGGCACAGTAGTGTGTGCCCCCCTTTGTTGAGCTGTCATCAGCTCACAACCAGTGCATGTTTTTCATGCCAACTCACTTGAGTCGGGCGACTATTGCCCACTAGTGGTCCCTAGTATTCCCGCCAGCGGCTGCTAGTGGTCCCTAACGGTCCGGCTTAAATGACGGCCCTAGTGAGGAACAAGGGGGCTGTGACCCTGGTTTGTGACCCTGGTCCTGCATTGTGCATGGTGGTTTACAAAGATTGTGATTTACACAGGTTCTGCCATCATCCGACTTGGCGAGCACAGCTTCTATACGTGTGGAGTGGGCAGTATGGGACAGAAGAAGAGGCTGACGTGCGGGCAATGCACTTGTTCAAGTAGGGCAAGACGCCTTGGCATGGGCAGTGCACTTATTGACAGCTGGTTTGTTGTTTGTTGCCTGCTGTTGATTGACTGCTGGGCATAGCAGTGCGTCTCTGCTGCAGACTACGACACCAGTGACGACCAGGCTTGTGGTGGGTTCCCTGCCTTGGTCAGCATGAGGACTACTTTGTTTGGCAACACCTGCATGTGCATCCACACCGGATGGGTGACATGTCATTTGCTGGCGACGATGATGGCAATGGTGATGCGGGTAATCATTGGCTGACAGTGCCACACAGGCAGCAGCACACAGGCAGTGCCAGACCAGCCATTGCGCCAGCCCTACGCTGCTTAGGGTTGGACATGTCAGGCTAGGGAGGGGAGCGTGTACAGCTCATGCCCGGTGTCAATGCCTGCCGATGCTGGGCAGGCAGTGGCAGGCAGAGCCCGGCCCCTTGGCTGTGGGTGGCTGCGGAATACTGCTGCCAACCCTAGCCCTCACATCTTGATGCACTCAGCCTTCTGCAGCATGCATGCTGCGAACCCACACGCCCATGTGCCCATGCGCCAAGGCGCAGGCTGAGCAGCAGGAGGAAAGGTGAAGGTAAGGTGGAGGTAAGGTGGAGGGAAGCCTGCAAGGCACTGCATGAGCTCACCTTGAAGGTGCAGGCCTCGGGCACGATGTCCCCTCCCAGCCTCTTGACCTCGAACAGCAGGGTGCGGCCCTCCTTGTAGCCCCTCACCTTCAGGCTGACCTGGCGCACGCCCAGCTCCCAGGACACAGGCTGCAGCCCCTCCCCCGCCTCAGCATCTGCTGGGCACTGCCGGCTGCACTTGGCGCCCACGCCCTCCAACGGGAGGTACACCTGCAGGCACAGGTGGGCTGCACAAGATGTGCTGGAGCCGCCCTCCTCCTCCTTCTCCACTTCCCTGTCCACCATGCTCGTCACAGCCTTGCTGGGCTGGCCTGCTTGTATCCCAACCATGGCGTTGTCCATTGAGAGTGGGAGGTCCTCATCTGCTGGTGCTATCCTGGGGTGGTTGCGGGGTTTCTCTAACCCTCACTGCCGCCCCTGTCCAATGAGCAGCCCTTGCATTGCTGACCTGGCAGCCCCATTGGCACCAGCGCACCGGCTGAGGCTGAAGGGCAGCTGGGCCAGGCTGTGGGCTACTCAGTGGGGCGGGTGCATGGAGCAGGGGACAGGCCCAGACCTGTGTCCACCTGCCTGCCTGCCTGACTCAACCCACCCACTACCTGCCTCATCTAATCTGACTATCTAATCTGCCTGCCTGACTGACTCAATAATCTGATCTGGGTAGACCAGGTGCGGTGACTGCGAAACAAGGCACTCACTGTACAGCCCTAGGCTGCAGCAGAAGTAACCATCGCAACACATGCAGGCCATACATCAGGGGTGCTTGCCTGCAATTGTGGTGTGTACTTGACTGTCGTTTAGCTCACATTGCTGCCTGTCTCACTTTCTTGCACAGGGAAGCCAGACCTGAATGGGCAGAGTCACCAACCTTGACATGAGGGCCTTCATCCAGGAACTGGTAGCCTGCAGCCAGCGCCATCAGCACCAGCCTGTGGTGAGCAGCCAGGCTGCGCACCTACAGTAGGTTGTGAAGGCCAGCACAGCATGACGTGCAATGTCCATGTGCATGCATGAGCGATGTCAACATATTGCAGGGTGGTGTGGGTGTGCCAGTGGTGACCATGAAAGCCGGAGAAGGTGGTGGACGTGACAGCTGCTGCTGAGCCGACCCAGCCCACCAATAGCAAAGGCAAGGCCAAGGGCAAGGCTGCTGCAGCCAAGCCAGCACCACAGCCAGGCAGGTGGCTGGACAGGGACTGCAGTGCAGCATTAAACATGCAGGGCATTGAGAAAGCAAGTGGCGCCCACTGGAGCTGTGCTGGTGGCCGGACCTGCCTGAGCTGCCAGCCAAGGGCAAGGAGTACCCTGAGCTGGGCTACAAGCGGCTGCGAGATCGGCCACCCAAGGCCCAGCAGCAGCAGCAGCCTCTCAGGGCACAGTAGTACGTGTCCCCCTCTTGAGCTGTCGTCAGCTAACAAGTAGTGCATGGATGTCATGCCAACTCTAGGCTATAGCCCAGTCACAGGGTTCAGACAATAGTGTAGGTGGAAGGCGCCCATGCCATGTGCATGGGAATATAACTCCACGCAGACAACGCACAGACCCTAGTGAGGTAACCTGATTCTGCCTTTGCGGGCCGATGAGGGAGGTGCTGCTTGGTGCTGTGTGGCACGCAGTTGCAGTGGGTGCCCATGCAGCGCTGGGTCTGAGTCAGGCAGCTGACAATACCCTGACCATGGCTGCCAGCAGCGCACAGCGAGGAACCCAGGCAGTGCTGCAGGCAGTCCTTGGCTGCAGGTGTGCCGCAAGGTGGTGCGCGGGGCTAGTGTCTGCACTACAATTGGTAGGCACAGGGGTCTGCAGGGGTGGGTGGACGAACGCTGGGGAGGGTGCTGCAGCTGTGCTCCTGGGCTGACAGGCCTGTACTGCCTGCTAAGGGCAAGGTACCTGGGCAACAAGTAGCTGTGAGACCGTCCACCCAAGGAGAACGAGCAGCAGCCTGTAGCACAGGAGTGTGTGTTAGGCCCCATCCCAGGTATGGCATGCCATGTTGCACGCCATTGAGCCCCCTGGTCGCCCCTCTGTGAGGTGGAACACAACACATAATGATGCTGCTCTTTGTATGTGGGCCCTCTGATGAGGCGGGCGCTCAGCTGCCCTTCTAGGGAGATGATGATTAAGACCCTGATACTAGAGGACCCTAACCAGCAGCTCGTTATGCTGTGTGAAACCAGCAGGCATTGTTTGGCGGGGTGTGGATGTGGATGTGCAGGGCAATGACCCCCCGCCTGGGTAGGAGCCTGTTGCGCTGTTGCACGCTATGGGTAACCACGCTGAGGTTTACCTGACATGATGGGTTCCAGCACTTCACTGGGCGCCTGCTGCACTGTGACCTCTAGGGGTACGTGAACGGGCAAGGGTGCGGGGGATTCTTGGCTGATGTTGCGCGAGGCATGGGCGTAGTAGTAGGCATTCTGTCCCTTTGCCTGGGGGGCATCATCAGGACAACTCGCTTGCTGCCGCAGTGACCAGTATGTGACAGTGACGTGGCAACTCTAACCATGTCCAGCTGCCTCACCACCCACACTCAGCAGCAGGCAGCCAGGCATCCAACTCTAACCATGTCCAGCTGTCCAGCCTCACTTGCTTAGACGCTTGCTACAGTATTGCACCTTGATGTTTGCGTGAAGCGCGGACTCGCTGGGGCCCTGAATCCCCTCGCACTCGCCAATGGCGGGCATTCCTTCACGGTCCGTAACGCCGGCCAGTCTTCCACCACCCGTTCCGCGAAGCGTCCAGAACCAACCAAACACCTGCTGGGCGAAGCGTGCTGTGAGCTTAGCTGTGTTCGCTATGAATAGATGAAACATGTGTAAGACATGTACTTCGCACTTGCATCGCACTAGCTTTTCCATGCAGCCAGCAGATTATCGCACCCTGCTCGCTTTCTTTATTCGATTTTCCCCTCCCAGTCAGGTATAGCTGTGACCTAAGTGAGCCGCAGCAGGGTATGACATGATAACGGCATCAGCGCAGCCAAGCAGCAGACCCAGACCTGGCAAGGGGGGAACATCAAGAAGCAGCTTAGCAAACCCCGCCTGGAGGCCTGTAAGTGTGGGAGTCGGCCGCACTTGCTTTGCAGTCCCACTTGGACCAGCCCAATTTTTGCCTACCGCCCTCTTAGCCCTGGGCCCTGGCCCTGAGGCTGCTGGCTGTGTGGCCTCCTCGCTGTTGCGTGGGGCCTGTGGGGGCTTGCGGGGGGCCACTACCGGGCACCACATCAGGCCCCGCTCTGGCAGGTCACGCTGCTGGCTCTAGGCTGGGCGTAGCAGGCAGTGTTCCACCTGCCCTGCTGGGGGCTTCCAGTCTGCAGGCCTGGTGGGCTGTTCATGGTCCAGCTCCTCCTCACAGGGCTGCTTGCCATTCACTGCTGAGCCGACCCGGGTGGTGCGGTGCTCATCCACTAGCACCACCTTGCCCCTCCGCTGGTCTGTGCCCCTGGGCCTGCACAGCACCTTGCAGCAGGCACGCAACACCGCATCAGCACCCCACCCACCCCTGGTGCCAATCCCCGCTGCGCCAAAGAACACCACCAGCTGCTTGGCATGTCCATGGCGCTCCATGGACATCTCCGCCATGTCCACCTCCAACTGCAGCCATGCACACATGGCTGTACACATGGTGGCTGATAGGTGTCACCAGGTTAGGCCTGGCACAGTCCACTACTCTTTCATTTCATGCCCAACCCTCCACCTCTCAGTCCCTTACCCACCCACCCACCCACCCACCCACCCTCACCTTCTTGAAGAACTGCTCCAGCGCCCGGTCCTGGGCCCCGTACAGCCTCAGCCGCTGCCGTGCCCACCTGGGGTTCAGGTACACCTCCCACACCGCGTCCCAGGTGACCAGGGTGACAGTGTTGTGCTCAAGGTTAGACTCCAAGGAGGTGCCAACTGAGCTTGCTGCTGCCAGGTGCTGGAGGTGGGGCTTGATCGGTGCTAGCCACCGCTTAGTGTCACGGCGGGAGTTATTGAGGCTGCTGGCATGCTTCACCTGGCCCTTGGTCAGCTTCTACCGGGCCAGCTTGTCAGCTACCAGCTGGCCTGACCTCTTATCCCACACCCCTGTGTGGCTGGGTCAAACACAAACTCACTCTGCTCAGCTATGCCCCTGCCTATGATGGGGAGTCCCACTGAATGGGCCGCTGCTGCTGCTGTACTGGGGCGGCTGTTGCTGCTAGCCGCAGGGGGTGGGGCAGGAGGAGGGGGGAGGGGGCGCGTATCGTGGACGCACAGGCTGACACCATTCTTCACAGTCCTCTCAAACTGAAACCCCTTGTTGCGAAGCTTGCCCGTGTTGGTGAGGGTGAAGGGGGGTTGGCAGGTCAGGGTCCGGGGACCACCCCTACGCTTGCCGCGCTTTGGCTGCCCTGGCACAGGTGGGGTGGGGGGCTGCTGCCATTGCTCTAGCCACCTGCACACATGCACCGCATGGCGCATGCGGCAGGGTGTCCTGCAGGGACCCTTGCTTCTTCATGCCCAGGAGGCCGCGGTGCTTGTCGGCCTCCTCTATTAGGTCAGCCACATACGCCTTGTCCAGGGTGGCGGACTGCAGCTCTGAGCTCTGGGCGTTGATGTCATACCCACACACCATCTTGATATACAGCTGAGCCTCCTCGTCGCTCCAGTTCAATCTAGCCCTGGCTGCCTTGGCGTACAGCTTGACAAAGCGCTCTGCAGGTCGGGTCATGTACCATGTCAGGTCAGGTCAGGTATCAGGTCAGGCATCAGGTCAGGTCACAGGTCAGGTCACAGGTCAGGTCAGGGTCAAGGTCAGGGCAGTTCATAGTCTATGCACCACCATCACTTGCCTGGGTTGGAGTAGTGCTGCTGCAAGGCCACCGCCAGCTGCATGGAGTGTGCGCTGATCGTGTTGTGGAGTGGGCTCCGATGGTGTTGTTGTCACCTCTCAGATCGATGCTGCCCAGCTCCTGCAGCTAGACCAGCAACGCCTGGTTGCTGGGGTCTGCAAAGATGGGCATGAGCACGGGGTGTCGGCGCTTCCCTGGGCGCACAAGGCGCCGCTGCAGCTGATTGTAGACGGTCGCTGCTGCTCCTGGGCCTTGTGTGGCTTGTCTCGCACCCGCTTGTAGCCCAGGCCAGGGTACTCCTTGCCCTTGGCTGGCAGCTTCCCCTGCTCTGGCCAGTAGCACAGCTCCAGCGGGCGCCACTTGCTCTCCCCGATGCGCTGCATGCTAAATGCTGCATTGCAGTCCCTGTCCAGCCACCTGCCTGGCTGTGGTGCTGGCTTTGCCTTGGCAGCCTTGCCCTGCTCAGCCTTGGTGCGTTTGCTGTGCTTGGCTGGCGGGGGGGTGCTGGGCCCAGGCCCTGAGGCTGCTGCCGGTGTGGCTGCCTGGCTGCTGCATGGGGCCTGTGGGGGCTTCCGGGGGGTCACTACCGGGCACCACATCAGGCCCCGCACTGGCAGGTCACGTTGCTGGCTCTAGGCTGGGCGTAGCTGGCGGAGGTCCACTTGCCCTGCTGAGGGCTTCCAGCCTGCACGCCTGGTGGGCTGCTGATGGTCCAGCTCCTCCTCACAGGGCTGCTGGCCATTCACCGCTGAGCTGACCCGGGTGGGTGCGGTGCTCATCCACAAGCACCACGCTGCCCCGCCGCTGGTCTGAGCCCCTGGGCCTGCACAGCACCTTGCAGCAGGCACGCAACACCGCATCTGCACCCCAGCCTCCCCTGGTGTCAATGCTAGCTGCGCCTGAGAACACCACCAGGTGCTTGGCATGCCAATGGTGCTCCATGGACACCTCCGCCATGTCCTCCTCCAACTGCAGCCCTGCACAAAAGGCACACAGATGGTGGCTGATATGGTGGCACCAAATTAGGCCTGGCACACAAACTACTCTTTCACTTCATGCCCAACCCACCACCGCTCAGTCCCTTACCCACCCACACACCCTCACACCCTCACCTTCCTGAAGAACTGCTGCAGTGCCCGGTCTTGTGCTCCGTACAGCCTCAGCCGCTGCCCTGCCCACTTGGGGTCCAGGTACACCTCCCACACCGCATCCCAGGTGGCCAGGGTGACGGTGATGTGCTTCAGGTTGGCCTCCAGGGAGGTGCTGGCTGAGCTTGCTGCTGCCAGGTGCTGGAGGTAGGGCTTGATAGGTGCTAGCCACCGCTCGATGTCGCAGCGGGAGTTATTGAGGCCGCTGGCATGCTTCACCTGGTCCTTGGTCAGCTTCTACCGGGTCAGCTGCGCTCCACCGCTACCAGCTGGTCAGCTACCAGCTGGCCTGACCTCTCGTCCCACACCCCAGAGGCTGCGCTGACTGCCTGGGTTACGCCAGGGTCGACGCCCACCCCAATCTGGCTGGCTGGATCAAACACTAACTCACGCAGCTCAGCTAGTTGCTGGGTTGCTGGCGTCACCCCTCAGGTTGATGCTGCCCAGCTCCTGCAGCTTGGCCAGGAGCTCCTGGTTGCTTGAGTCCTCAAAGACGGGCATGAGCATGGGGTGGCGGCGCTGCCTTGGGCGCACAAGGCGCCGCTGCAGCTAATTGTAGACGGTCTTGGAGTTGGGGTTGGCGAAGTATATGCTAAAGTCTTTCAGCTGCCTGAGCATCACTGGGTCCTCGCTGTCAAAGGGCAAGGGAGGCCCTGTGGGTGCTGCTGGTGCAAGGGCTGCCAGACGGGCGCTGCAACCCCTTGAGGTGGGCTGCGTGACTGGCTCATGCTCCCAGTCAGACTGTGACTCTGGCTCAAATCTGAGGCTCCGAGTCAGACTGTAACGCCGGCTCAGAGTAGCAGTTTGACTCGGAGTTGGAGTCACTGTCCCACCACATGCTGGCAGGCTGGGCAGGCTGGGGCTGGGCAGGGGCACGTTGGGGGAGTGGGGGTAAGGGGGGTGCATCAGGGGCTTAGGGGGGCTGCACGGCTGGAGGCTCAGTGGCACTTGGGAAGCCCGTGGTGGAGTAGCCCACCAGGCATGTCAACAAAATTCGCGACACAAACAGTGAAGCGATGACTCGAAGCTGGGAGTGCACCTCAGCCCGCAGCTGGAGGTGCGCCATTAGCTTGCGCCGTCTTCTTCTTCTTGCATGTCTTGCAGGTCTTCTTGCTGCCGCGCAGCACAGCGCCACCCGGGACCTTGATCACCTGCGGCCAAGCACAATTGACATTTTGACAGGCCACTTTGACAGGCCAAGGCACGATGCGGGGACACAAACAGTGCGGGGACACAAGGCGGGCGCGGCCCTTTACCTGGCGCCTGTTCGTAATCCAGCCATTCCTGCGTCATTGCTTGAGGCGAGCGAGACGCTGTGATGGAACCAACTGGAGCGACGGGTTGTTACACAGCGCGGCGCTTACAGTCGGCTAGGGACACGAACCTTTCAATTTCTTTGCCGAGCCCTTCTTTTGCTTGTCGGCGCCCTTCCGCTTCTGCATTTAGACGGGCGGTGGCCTGCTCAAGCAACTTGAGTTTCCCGTGAGATTCATCTTGCTTGACGGAGTCACAACGAGTCTCGCAACCACATAAGTTGAACATGGTGTCGTGGGAGGGGCAATCGCTATTTGGCAGCAGGATGTATCAGACCCAGCTGGTCAGACCCAGGTGCTTGCACACCCCTTGAAGGCCGCACGTGTACACCCAGCCCTGGCACCGCCTGCCTTGATTTGGCGTGGTTGAGCGCAGCCTTAACCATGGCTACTCAGCCTAACCTGCGATGTAATACGGCCGATGCTCATGCATGTATTGATGTGTGCCCAAGGTCAGGCGCTCCCAACATTCAAAAAATGACAGTAAACCGACCCCTGGTAGTAGGACGGCTGTAACTCTGCACTCACTGCGCCTAATTTAATGCTAGCTGGCTCAGTATGTAGCCAACCCAGCCAGCTACCTTTCACCCATCCAGAATAATCAACCAGTCAGTAGGCCGTGCACAGCAAAGCATCAAAGTTAGTACTTCAAATTTGAGCCGGTTCGGGGCATGCAGTCATCGCTGCGACCACCCGCGCCGCTTAGGTTGCTCTACACGAGCATGCGCATCGGCAGAAGCAGTCGGATCGGAAAACGGTTGCGGGAATGTGGCACTGAGCCTACCTTCTCCCCATACCTTGAGGGCAATGCCACAGCTCGACCATTTGGACTTACAGCATGCTACTTACTAGGTTAAGCTCATTTACGACAGTGTTACAAACGCTCATACTCAGATAAGGCAAAAGCTCACTTTGGTCTGTGACCCCCAACTACCTTAGCCAATCTCAGGGCCAGAGCCATGCAGTCAGTCGCACAACTCCACACCATGACCGAGTTTGGACTCGGCTCCTCATAGAGTTATACTCCCCTACATGCCATCCACCTGCGTGCAAAGTTTCATAGCTCAACTGCCACCCCACAGCCCCGCGGCCCTGATTCTGCTTGGAGAACATGATGTCACTTTGAAGATGTCAAACTGATAGAGGCCTGGGCTGTTTAACGTGCGGTTTAGTTTAACAAAAGCGCCAAGGGGTCAAGAACAAACATTTCATAGCCATTTTCTTGTGAGTGCAGCGGGTGCAATACAGTGGATGACACAGTAAAGGAGGGGGGGTGTAAACCGGTGATACCTTAGTGTGCGCCGACCCAAATGGTGTATTCGACGGAAGGGAGTATGAACATATGCTTCAATCACCCCGTCTAGGTGCCCTGCACGCCCAGCAGGCATCGCGTTGGGTGTTTGCCGGACATTCCATGTGTGCACAACCCGCTCACTGCGCCAGATAGATGGGGTCACAGCGATGTGGCTCACCGTGCCAAGGAGACCCGTCTCGCCGCTGTGATTTGTTCGCGGGCACATGTGGCAGTACGCGAGCAAAGACTCCAATGGCTTGCGCTGATGGTCAAATGACGCGCATTGCTTCGCAGAGTTCAATGTGATAAACGGTATTGAAAACGGTGCAGAATTGAGAGAGTATCTGCATGAACATTACCAACCCCATGTTGGGAGCGCCTGACCCAAGGCTCCCACATGCGACTTCAAGTTTGAAAGCACATAACTGGTGTCGTCTGCGTATTTCAATAGCCGCGACGCACTATGAGTGCTAACGGAGCCCTTGGAGATGTTAGTCCTGACGCAGCCCTCGCAGCTCTGTACAAATCATCCCGTCCTCATGTCGAGCTTGTGCCAGGAGTGTCGCTTAGTGCCATTGTCAACGCGACATGGCTCCCAACCGACGCAAAGGTCCGGGAGTGCTTGTACTTCTGCACGAAAGTAGCATAAGCTCGTGTGTAGCCGGCCCATCTATGGTCGCAGGTTAACGTCGACATCAATGATGTCCTTGACATGTCCCTGGCTCCTCGCAGAGCATGCTGTCACAGAGCTGGATCCCTACACAGCAGGAGGTGGACGAAGGACAAGACCCCCCTCCTCCTCCACCTGCATTTGATCCAGCAGCAGCAGAGTATGGGGTGCGCATGCAACCCCGTCCACCTGTGCCACCGGCTTAGCTATGCGCCAGCAGATGCCAATATTTGCATTTGCAGGTGATGCAAAGACGCCTGTCTAAGAGTGCCCCTTTTCTCAGATGGAACGAGTTAATGATCACTTTAAAAACGCTGGAGACCCAGCTTGAAAAGGAGAAAGACGAGAAGGTCAAGGAGGTACTGGGCACATTGCAGCCGTACTCATGCACGCAACGCTTGCCCAGCCACTGAGCAAGCCAAGTGCTACTGCCAGGAGAAAACCGCGGCTCTGGAGTCAGCTCGAGTGGCGTTTGCCGAAACAGAGCTCCAGTTAACCGAGCTCAAGGCATCTTTTGCAGAGGTGTGTGGGTGCGGGCCAGGGCCCAAATGGCTCTCACACCAGGAAGGGCAGTGCTGCCCTGTTACCTCATGGCTGCAGCCTAGGCAGGGCAGGAACCTAGCAGCCTCATGCCTGTGGCTACACAGTGAAAGAGGCAGGCAAAGTGATGTTACTGGTGTGCTGTATCGTCTTGATCAGCTGCTTGCATGGCACTGGCTGCATGGCACATGTTTGGGCATGTGCACCCATACACCAACCTACCTCGCCCTCAGGCTCCCCGTCCCGCCCATCTTGTGACGTGAGAAAGCGTCATCACTGTTCAGTCACAGCAGGGGCTAGTGGGTGTCTGCACTGCACTGCAGTCTCCACTGCGGCCCTGCTCCACCTCCACCCTCCGCCAACCCTCCACCTCTCAAAACATAACCCTCCCACCCACCCCACCCACCCTCACCTTCACCCACCCACCCTCACCTGCACTGCAGCACCACTGCGGCCCCGCTGCTGACCCTGCCCCTGCAGGACCCCACCTCCCTGGTGCCCTGGATGACCACCCTGTTTGACCTGGCGGATACTGGACTCACCACCTTTGACGTCAGCGGCAGCTTCTTCCCACACGCCAAGCTGCATGCCCTGTTTGCGTCGGACAACACCACCTCCTACTATGGAGAACCTGAGGCAGTCCTGGGCGCATTCAAGCGCAGGTGCTGCACGCACCAAGGCGTGGGGCCCACTAGCAGCGGTTTAGGAGCATACTCGGGGCATGCTAGAGTGATGCCAGGTCTTCAGGTCCATGACCACACAGGGTGGTCCTTAGACTGCCCAGCGGTGATCTTGCGCACTGCAGCCTTTCCTGTATTGTCATGGGCTCTACACTGCTGTTGTTGGACATGGCACCATGCAGGCCACAGTCGCAAGCCGAGTGTGCACCCAGTGTGACCCCTAGCTGTGGCATGCTGCAGTGCAGATATGACAGAGAAAGAGGTCCCGGCAAAGTCCAGCTGCTCACTCGCCTGGTGCCCAACATCTTCCAGGTACAGCCAAGCGTCCTCGGTGCCTCTGTGCTCTAAAGGAGCTTGGCAGTGCCCACCCAGACCTACCCCACCATGCCACCATCGGGCTTCTGTACAGCTGTCATACCAGAGCTTGTGCTCACTTGTGCTGGTGTTGTGGCACCATCACCAGACACCTAACACCTGCCTGCCTCCTTGCCTGCGCAAAGTCATGCTGCTGCATGGCGCAGGACGGCTACTCCGGCCCCAGCTTGGTGGAGGCGGTGGTGGACCGCATCAGGGCCGTGGTGCTGCCGCCAGAGTCGCAGGAGCCACTGGACCTGGTGCAGCTGTTCTGGTGGGATGTGCAGGTGAGGGTTCAGGAGAACATCCTGCTCTGGCGGCCAACTCCTGTGATGGTCAATTCCTTCAATGGCACCAGTGTTGCTGTCTCACAGATCATCACACCTGTCGCTAGCTTTGCCTGGGTTCTGCTGGTACTGCCAGTTCTGCCCCGCGCATCGTCTGGGTCTGTCGCGGCCCGCCCCAACAGACGGTAGCGGGTGATACTGCATGCCGCCGTGCCATCGTGTACGGCAGGAGGGCGACGCGGTGGCCACGCTGAAGGCGCTGCAGGCGCTGACGGAGGACAAGCTGGACCTGAGTGAAGAGGGCGAACAAGTCGCGGTGTTGGAACCACGCAAAGTCCGTGCCATTGGGCTGGTTGACTTCCCGTCTAGGTGAGTCAGCAGCTAGGTGTTTGCACGGTGCTGCTGCTGCTGCGCCGGCCGTCAGATCAGCTGGCCACTAATAGCGAGTGAACGGTGTTGATCTCGTCACAGCACCTGGCGTATGCTGGTGCGGGACTGCAGCGCCCCATACGTATGTGTTGCTGTTTGGGGCTGTGGGGCAGTACTGCTGGCACCCTTGGCGGCATTGCCGGGCGGAACGCAGAGTGTGAGTGTGAGGGTGTATGGCGAGTGCAGGGCCGTCATCAGCGCCATCCAGGCAGGCGTGCCTGTGGTGTCGCTGTCCATCCCCTTCACCCTGGCGGACCGTAGCCATCAGGCCTCCCTGGAGGTGGCTAGGGAGTACAACATCAAGGTGGGCTGCACCTGCAAGGGCTGATGCAGTGCAAGGCATAACAAGGTGTAAGCAGCACAACACCACGGTGCACTGCTGCATGACAGGGGGGGGATGTTGACACCTTGATGGCCCTTTCATCACCGCTGATTTGCCTGACTTCCAATGCTTTGCCTTAGACTTGATTGGTGCACGGTTGCACGGCTGCATGACGGGGGGGTAGATGCTAACACCTTGCTGTGCCTTGCAGCATTGTAGGTTTGCTTGATGATGGTTGCTTAATGATGGTGTTGCTTCATGCATCCATAACTTGCACAATACGAGGTTGCATGCGTTGTTTGATGATGGTGAGCCCAGTGGAAGGTGCCCCAGCGCTGAGCAGTCTCCCTTTCTTGAGCACATGCCAAGTTATGAAAGCTAGTGACTGCACATCACACGAAGCTGTGGTCAGCCTGTTGGCTGCCAACATCTTGATGCCAGGTCGTGGGCCGGTCATACATGCCCTACATGTTCTCCTTCGCCCACCCCCATGGCCAGTGTGGCATACTCAGGTGTTGGCGCGTGATGGGCTCATGGGCGGCCTCATCAGTGAGAAGTACCTGGGCCGCCCCTGCCCCAGCACCTCCGGGGAGGTTGACCCTGACCTGGATGATGTCGCTGCCGCGGTAGACCTGGCCAACAACTACGGGTGAGTGGAGCTGGCTGCTGGGTAGAGTAGGTGGAGCCAGGTGCTGGGTGGATTGGGTGGAGTTGGTGGGGTGGGCTGTAGGGCAGGCCAGCTGCGGGAGCTCTGATCATGTCCGTGTCATCCGTGTCACCACCGCCATCACTGCTTGCTGACATTACTGTCAAAGTATGCTGTTTTACTTACTAGGGGCACTAAGGTGTGGCCTGGTAGCCCACCACCACCACCACATGGCACATGCAACCTGGTGGCCCAAGGGCTCCTGGTGTACACGCACTGCCAACATCCAGGACCCCAGCTGCTGTTGGCCAGCTATCATTTTGGCCACGCCTTGCTGCTGGTGGCGGCGCAGGGGGTGGGCCAAG
Source organism: Haematococcus lacustris (assembly GCA_030144725.1). Classification (NCBI taxonomy): domain Eukaryota; kingdom Viridiplantae; phylum Chlorophyta; class Chlorophyceae; order Chlamydomonadales; family Haematococcaceae; genus Haematococcus; species Haematococcus lacustris. The sequence goes on from JASKMD010000039.1 coordinate 24,300, forward strand.
GTGCAGGCGCTGCTGCGGGTGGTATCGTCCATTGCACAGAAGCACGGTGTGAAGATGCAGACGGTGGCGTTGAGGTGGCAGGTGGACCTGGTGAGCGAGGTGGCCCAGGCACAAGCCAGCCCGCACTCCTAGCTGCAGACTACCATGAGCGCCAACCACTGGCCAGCCAGCACCCGGCTTGCACATAATCTGCAAAGATGGCACCAACCAGCTTGTGCCCACATTGATAGCCTGCCTTCCTGTGCCCCAGCCACTGGTCAGTCTCCACCCCAATCATTGGCCAGCCTGCATCTGACCATCAACCAACTTGCCATTTGAGAGACTGATGCATGCAGGGCAGCGCTTACCTGACATGGTGCTTCCTTCAATTGCCACGCATGCGCAGCGGTTGCAGCAGGCGTGCGGCCCCATGACGCATGCATTACATACATGCAGGGTATGTTCCCGGTGGCCACCACACGCTGGGGCCGACAGTGTTGGTCGCAGTTTGGGTACCCCTACTGGCGTGGCAGCACCCCTGGCCTAGACTGGCAGCTGTTCCAGGTTGAGTCCTTCCTGGACGCTCAGGACATGGCCAAGCTGCACGCCCTGGGCTACTGAAGCTGAAGGTGACGAAGACAACATGGTTCTAACCACTCCAATTGACATAACTCCAATGTACCTGGATCTAAACGTTCACCGCTAGATGCTATACTGCGTGGCCGACCTAGGGGTCAGGGGTTGTTTTGCAGAAGTAGGGTGTTTGACCAGGCTTACCCAAAGGACCGTCCCCTGGTAGTAGGACTTACAAACCTGCGCTTCCTGTGCCAATTGTTATGGTGATGGTGCCGTGATGTAGGAAACCTAGTTGGCTACCTTCCCTCTACCCTTCCTATGAATTACCAGTCAACATGCCGTGCTTAGTGAATCGCTGCAGTCAGAGCTCAGATAGTAAGCCGGTGCAGGGCATGTTGTCATCGCTGCGACCGCCCCTCTAGGCAAAGCCAGCTGCTCGTGAACATCACATCATTCCCATACTAATGCGTAGGGGCTGTGTTATCTGGAATTTGAACTGTTTGTCTGAGACAAGCATCCGATACCAATACCTTATTTCCTACCCCTCTCCCCTTGCGAGAGTCGGGGGATCGATGTTGGCATGAAACACATGCTCTGATGTAAGCAACAGCTTAAGCCTTGCCTGGTGCACACATACTACTGTGCTACAGGCTGCTGGGCCTGGGCCTTGGGTAGGGAGCGACCGGCCCACATATAATTATATTTATAGTTGAACATACTGTAGTGATACGCCCTGTTGGTGATTTCACCAAATCAATTCGTCACCAAATTGTATCACCATTTGTTTGAGATGCGGCTGTCACCAAATTTGTAGCAGCACCCTCAAGTTCACCATAACTCTATGGTATATGGCGCCAAAGCTGAAAACAAGCTTTGAGGGCTGCTGCCCCGGTGGAGGCTGATGGAGGCGACAGCTGCAGTGCCAGCAGCTCAGCCAGCAGCAGCTCTGATAGCGGTGAGGGCGAGAGTGATAGTGAGGATGATGAGGCTGTGATGGAAGCAGCCACACGCTTCAGTGCTCGAAGGCGGCTGCCCCACTAGTGAACAAAGACATACCGTACTCTCCCTTCTGATTCCCTATCCCGAATCGTTTTTTGTCCTTCGGGAAACCGGGAATGATTAAACAATGTAATTTTTTGGTCTTTCGGGAAGTAGTCAAACAAATAGTTGACCTTGACGAAAGAGCCAGCAATGGACCAGTCTGTGGTCCGGGGTTTCAGCGCCGCCGACGCAGCTGATAATCTGCACCGCGAGCTCCTTATGCACGATGAACAACGCTTCCAAATGTCTCTTGATCGTCAAGCGGCAATGATTGAGAAGCGACTACCTGGGACCACAAACTTTGGGCCTTCTCCACGCCTCAATCTTGCCGCATCGCCCAGCACACCTCCTGCTCTCGCACGCACCGGCAAGGCGCATGAGAACTGGTGGCATCCTGCTAGGATTCAGCCCACCCTGCAAGGCCAGGCTGGGGTAAATGGCTGGTGCGGCGGGCCAGGCCGGGGTGGCAACTAGGGTGGCTGCTTTGCCCCGGGCAAGGTCGAGGGAGGTGGGCCAGGCTGGGGCAAAGGCTGGGGTCACAGGACAGGCAAAGGTGGCAACCAAGCTGGCAACCATGTCGAGGGGGGAGGCGGCCGCTCACACACGGGCAGCCGGCCAAGGCGGGGTTCTTGCTTTGGCCTAAGCAGCAGCATGGGTGGCTGCAGAAGCACACAAGTCTGAATGCTCCAAGGCAGATGATGAGATATGCCGCCACTGCCAGCAGTAGCAGGAGGACCACGTCTTAATAAGCGAGGTTTAGTGTCCCATGTGACGTGGTCAGGGTAGAAGGCCAGTAGAAGAGTGACCACGACAAAACCTAACTGTTGACGTACTTTGCCATCGGGAACTTGAAAGAAT
>JASKMD010000350.1:0-14889 GCA_030144725.1 Haematococcus lacustris
TCGGAGCATCTTGAGTGCATCCCCAGGGTTGTGCTTGAGCATGTCTAGAAGCTTGGCAGCTCTGTGCTTGGACCACGCAGACTTAGCTCTCGCAACCAGCCTCCTATAGGCCTGCTTTCTAGCCCTGTAAAGGTGCAAAGCCTCCCCGCTACGCAGAGCCTGCCAGAGTGCGGCTTTAGCCTCCTTGCATGACCGGTCAAACCAGGCAGGCTTAACTGTGGTGTGCTTGTCAACGCGTGCCAGCGGGCAGAGCCTTGGCTTGAGCATCCCCGCACTGCCCGCAGCCCGTGATATGATGTCATGCACAAAGCGGTTGATGGAGTCAGGGTGTGTGCCTTGCTCAACAGCCTGCTGGACAGCCATGACCTCCTCTTCCAAGGCAATAAGGGCACCCACATACCGTGCAGCCTGATCTGGCTTCCATTGCAACTGTGGGCCAGTGTGGCAGTCAGCATTGCAGGTGTGAATGGGCGTAGTGGCTTGTGCTGGTGCCTTGAAAGACAGGGTGATGGGGGAGTGGTCAAACTCATGACAAGCGTCGGGAAAGGAAGATGTGTGGCTCAAAGAGTAGACCGACTCAGACATGATGATGTGCTCCGTGCGGGTGCTAACTCTACAGGTGCGCTGCCCCATGTCCCCATGTCCCCTGCCGGTAGTGGCAACAAGGCCTGTAGCTGACAGCACGTCAATCAACTCCCTGCCCGCTTGGTTAGACTTGGCCGGGCCAATCCTAGGCACGCAAAGCTCCGGATGCTGCATGGACCAGCCATGGAGGTCACTTATCTCGCTTAGCTTGCCTAAATGAGAGTTCAGGTCACCCATCAGGAGGACATGTGGTGTGTGTGATGTAGCCTCCTGGAGCTCTAGCAGCAAGTGGTTGAAGTGCTCAGAGACATTGTGAGCGGGGGGTATGTAGCCCACACCCAGCAACACATCGCCCTCAAGTCCACACACACACCCTGCCAGCCTGACCCAAAGCAGCTGCATGGCACTACTGGTGCGCCATAGCCTGGCGTGCCTGGCTAGCTCCTTGCGCAGCAGAAGGGCCACCCCCTGACCCGGCACCCCCTGACGTGAAACAGTAGTGTGAAAGGCACTATGGGTAGGGGCATGCTGCATGAACTCCGCTATCCTATTGCTGCGTGTCTCGCACAGAGCGATGACATCATGCTCGGCCACCAGCCTCCTAATAGCTGTGAACTTGACTGAGGTGGTGTCATGCTTGAGGCCATTCACATTGTGGACCGCTAACCTGAGCTCTCGAGGGGCGAGTCCCTAGCCCCGACCCTCTCCCACGCCCTGAGCCCCCACCGCCCTGAGCTTACCCGTAGGAGTCTCCCCAGACGCACCTAACCCCGCTTGATGCCTTGTGCGGTGGTTCCCCAAAGGGGGAGAGAGTGGGCGGCTCTTGGTTGGGGAGCCTGGGGCCGAGTGGCCGCCACCCCCCAGGGGGAAGGGCGGGGGGGGGGGCAGATGGCTGAGGACTGCTGCTGTTGCTGTTGCGCTGTGTCTGGTTGGGCAGGGTGGGGCGACCTGGTGCCACAGTCTTGGCTGTTGTCTGGCTGGGACCCGCTGCTGCTGCTGCTGCTGCACTGCGCTGCACCTGGTTAGGCGAGGCGTGGCGGCTGCCCGGCGCAGCTGTCTTCCTCGGAGCCTTGCCGGCTGGTGCCTGGTTAGGCCCCCCTGCTGCTGCTGCTGCTGCTGCTGCTGCTGCACTGCGCTGCACCTGGTTAGGCGAGGCGGGGCGGCTGCCCGGCGCAGCTGTCTTCCCCGGAGCCTTGCCGGCTGGTGCCTGGTTAGGCCCCCCTGCTGCTGCTGCTGCTGCTGCTGCACTGCGCTGCACCTGGTTAGGCGAGGCGGGGCGGCTGCCCGGCGCAGCTGTCTTCCCCGGAGCCTTGCCGGCTGGTGCCTGGTTAGGCCCCCCTGCTGCTGCTGCTGCTGCTGCTGCTGCTGCACTGCGCTGCGCCCGGTTAGGATCTGCAGGCTGGTTGTCCTCTTCCATTGCTGCGGCAGCTGCTGCCGCACCCTGCTGCTGTTGTTGATGCTGCTGCTGCTGTTGACGGGTGGCGAGGGACCTTGGTAGGAGAAAAGTTGCAGGCTGGTCCGCAGCCGCATACTCACATGCTGCCTCAATGCTGCACTCATCCATTCTCTTCAGGTCTGGCTTGCTGAGGTTGCTGAGGTGGACAAACAGGGGGTAGGTAATCTGCTTCCCCTTCCAGGTGGTGATGATGGCTGTGCGTGACTTGTTGCATTCAAAACGCATGCCATGCACAGGGGACCGCACACTGCTCTTATCCACAACTGCCTGCAGCTGCCGGCGAGCTGGCCACACGACCCGCTGTAGCGGACCCTTCCCCAGGTCTGCTGGGAGTGCGGCCTGCTGGGCAGCAGCCAGAACGCTGAGGGCTGAGGCATGGGAGCCGACACTGACCTTAGCGATGGTCGGGCTAGAGTGCATCACCCGGGCATCAGTGACGCCGACGCTGGTGCACAGAGCCTTGATGGCTGCCTCATCAGGGCGGGGGGCAAAGAAGACCACCACCCCCGAATTGCTGCGCTGCTTTGTTGCTAGCTGGATGTTGAAGGCCATTGCTGCCAGCTGCACGCTGCAGCGCTGCTCCACTGAGGCCATCTCTGCACGCACCTCCCTCGTTTCTCCCTCTAGCTCAATGTGCCCCACACTGAGTTTGGCTACGTCGTATTGGACATTCTGCACCTCGCCCTTAACTGTCTCAATGGTTTGATTGATGGAGGTCAGTTGCGGCACGACTATCTGCTGCAGCGTCTGTGTCAGTGTTTGCGCTAGTACCTCCTGCAGCGTCTGTGTCAGTGTTTGCGCTAGTACCTCCTGGAGCCGGGCCTCAGTTATTGGTGAGGCCCCAGCCGCAGTTGACTGCTGTTGCTGCTGCTGCTGCTGCTGTTGCTGCTGTTGCTGCTGTTGCTGCTGTTGCTGCTGCTGCTGCTGCTGCCGCTGATGCTGCTCCCGCTGCTCGCTGAGAAAACGCTCTGTGAGCTGCTCGGATAGGGCAATGCGAGCTGCCTCCTCCAGAGTGAATTGGTCGGCACCCCGGGCTGCTGTTGCCGCTGGCTGCTCTGTAGGGGGGTGAGACCGAGGCCTGGTCAGTGGGAAAGAGGCGAGGGCAGCAAAGGAGTTGCTGAGGGGGGTAGGTTTGGCCATGTCGGGCGCGGGACAGGACAGCACAGGAATCTGCTGGCGGCGCCGCAAATGGCGCGTGTTAGCTGGGGGTGGCGCTCTCGCCGGAATAGCTGAGAGGGGCCTGCGGCTTGCGGCTTGTGGCTTACGGCTTGCGGCTTGCACGACTTGCACGGCTAGCGGCTAGTGGCTTACTATCCTTATGTAAACTGATGCCGTTTGCAATGCGTGGATTCTCTGCATCTGCTGGGGAGCTACGTTCGCACTAGAGTGAGGCCTGCTACACAGACCTCCACAGACCTCTCTCGCCAAGACGCCAGAGAGGCTGAACGCCAACAATAGGAACGGAGGGAGCAACAGAGCGCGACGCATCATCGCCAGTCCGAGGAGCACGGACCTAGGGCGTGCAGGATACCCCACGCTACTGCGGCTTCTACGGCGCGGCAGCACGTTCTCGGTGCCAATGCCTTTTGATGTGGGGTCATCGAAGTGTCATACTTTACTTTCAGAATAGGAATGGATGCCGGCAAAGGGTTCTAGCAGCGTTCCCTCGCAATGTATTAGACAATGATCAGATACAGGGCCATGGGAATCACCTACGCACTCATGCATCTTAATGTAGAGTGGAGCGGTGCCAGCATCAGGAATCCAAAATGGATCACCCCTCCCATTCAGGTGTTCCCAACTAACAGAAAATGACAGGAAACCGACCATTGGCAGTAGAACGGCTGTAACTCTGCACTCACTGCGCCAAGTATTATGCTATGTGGCTCACAATGTAGCCAACTCGGCCAGCTACCTTTCACCCATCCAGAATAACTTCACACTCAGTAGGCCGTGCACAACAAAGCATCAAAGTTTGTACTTCAAACTTAAGCCATTGCGGAGCATGCAGTCATCGCTGCGACCGCCCGCGTCGCTTAGGCTGCTCTACACGAGCACGCGCGTCGGCAGCAGCAGTCGGATCGGAGAGCGATTGCGGAAATGTGGCACTGAGCCCACCTCCTACCCATACCTGGAGGGCAATGCCACAGCTCGACCATTTGGACTTACAACGTGCTACTTACTAGGTTAAGCTCCTCTAAGACAGTGTTACAAACGCTCATACTCAGATAAGCCAAAAGCACACTTTGGTCTGTGACCCCCAACTCCCTTAGCCGATCTCAGGACCGGGGCCATGCAGTCAGACACACAACTCCACACCATGACCGAATCAGGACTCGGCTCCTCTGAGAGTTACACTCCCCTACATACCATCCACCTGCGTGCAAAGTTTCATAGCTCAACTGCCACCCCACAGCCCCGTGGCCCTGATTCTGCTTGGAGAACATGATGTCACTTTGAAGATGTCAAACTGATAGAGGCCTGGGCTGTTTAACGTGCGGTTTGTTTCAATAGATGCGCCAATGGGTATAGAACAAACATTCCAAGGCCATTTTCCTGTGAATGCAGCGGGTGCAACACAGTGGAGGACACAGTGGAGGAGGGGGGGTGTAAGCCGGTGATACCTTCGTGTGCGCCGACCTATATGATGTATTCGGCGAGAAGCGAACATGAGTATAGGCTTCCATCACCCCGTCTAGGTGCCCTGCACGCCCGGCAGACATCGCGTTGGGTGTTGGCCGGACATTCCATTTCTGCACAACCAGCTCACTAGGTAGGTAGATGGGGTCTCAGCGATGTGGCTCACCGTGCCAAGGAGACCCGCCTCGCCGATGTGACTTGTTCGCGGGCACATGTGGGAGTACGCGAGCAAAGACTCTAATGGCTTGCGCTGATGGTCAGATGACGCGGACTATACCGCCAATGCCAATGTGATAAACGCTATCGAAAACAGTGCAGTATTGGGAGAGTAATTGCATGCATATCACCAAACCCATGTTGGGGGCGCCTGACTGCAAGGCTACATCATGTACTACATGTACGTACATGAGACGCTCCCTATATATAATTGCTTGTATTTTTCCTTTTCTCTAATAGTGTAGTGTAAAATCCACCTCAGCTGAACCTGGGTGTACACCGGGCACACACCGAGCCGCGCGCAGTTGAAGTGCAATAGCTACAAAGTCAGCATGAGGGCTGTAGGGTCCGGGACTTGACCGCCTGGGTCATAAAGATTGTTCAGACAGGTTGCAAAACTCTGGACTTGCAAAACCATCAGCATGGGAAATCAAAACTGATCATACGGCGGAGCCACCGCTCAGACGACTCACAACGCAGATGGATGTCACAAGCTTTGATAGAGAGTTGAAGGTGCTGGTCGTTGGAAATGGCGGGGTGGGGAAGACATCCATGATTAGACGGTTTTGCAAAGGCATCTTCACGGACGAATATAAGAAGACAATTGGAGTCGACTTCCTGGAGAAGGCCTTGTTTGTGGATGCACTAGGGGAGGAAGTGCGCTTTATGTTGTGGGACACAGGTGCGCCGCGGTTCGTGATTGGCTCAAGGTGGGCCCATGTGCGACCAACTTGCATACTGCATACATGCCCAGCCACCCTCTGCTCATATAGTAGTCAACATCCACCAATGGTATTGCATTGCAATTGGACATAACATACGCAGGTGACTTCCACAATGACTGTGTGCCTCTACCAGTGTCTCAGGCCTCCCTGCCAGTGTTTTCTTATCAGATGCACTGGAATGACACATGATGATCAGCCAGGTGGCAGCCAACTATTCTTGCAGTGAACAAAGCACCATTTGTATTATCACGGAACAATATTGCACCTGCTTTGGCTCATGCTCTTTGGGTCACCGCTGTGATTGAGCAGAGTGCAGTAGCTGGCATAGCTATGTCTCCTTCTTGGCTTACGGACGGCCAGTCACACACCAGCTTGCTGACCTAGTGCCTGGATGCAGCAGCATTTTGAAGCCAGGCGGGCAGCACAGCTTCAGCAACCGCTGCATGCTCTGCTTCTTGCGCTGGCTACCAGGTGTTGCAACAGTGTTTTAAGCCACTTGCCTGCCTGTTTGGATTAGCCACACAGGGACACAGCGGTGCATTTGCATGTGTGATATGTGAGCACTGGTTGTTGATCACCCATCTTCAGGGGCATCATAGACCAAACCCTCCACCATCACCATGACTGCATCGTCATTGTCACACATACAGGGTCACAGCCATCACCAAAATGCAACCTGGCACCCAGACCCGGTATGGGCAGCAGGGGTGTGTTTTCTCAGCCTATCACCTTTAAACTAACAAGTGCATTCCAAACGTCGGACCAAGGTGCTTCAGTGTGTCATGTGTGGAGTGGGGGCCAGACATACCATTGTGGCATGTGTGCTGTCACGCCCTGCAGCTGGTCAGGAGGAGTTTGACTCCATCACTCGCACCTACTATCGGGGGGCAGGTGCCGCAGTGATTGCCTTCTCAACAACAGACAGAGCCTCCTTTGATGCTGTGGCGGGTTGGAAGGCGAAGATTGAAGCAGAGTGTGGCGACATTGCCATGGCCATCGTGCAAAACAAGGTGAGAGCTGTAGCCTGTAGCCGCCAATTCTGCTCACATGCACAGTCCCTGAGCTCTTACCTCAAGTTGAGAAAGGACAGCCCATGTCCTTGATCATGCAATGCCACTGCCGGTGCCATGCGCTATAAGTGCTCTGCTGTCTTGGCACGCAGGTTGACCTGGTTGACCAAGCAGTGATGGCAGCTGATGAGGTGGAGGGCCTGGCTCGCAAGCTGGGTCTGCGTTTGTACCGGACCTGTGTAAAGGAGAACATCAATGTGACTGAGGTCTTTGTCTACTTGGCTGACTTGCACGAACGCAAACAGGCAGCTGGGCAGCTTGTAGCTCAGCAAGCTGCCGCTGCCGTGTCGGCTACCACTGTGTTGGGGTCCAAGGGCTCTCCACCAGCACAGGCAACCAACAGCTTTGCGGAGCCCAGTGAGGCAGCCAGCCAGCCCAAAGCGCGCACGGTGGACATTGGGCCAAGTAAAGTGCGCACAAAGGGCAAGAAAAGCTTCAAGGACAAGTTCACCGCCTGCTCCTTGTTATGAGTGGTTGACAACGTGGTCAGGGTGCGCGGTAGTGAAGTATAGCCACCAGACATGCGGTACCAGCAAGCAGCAGAAGGGTGCACCAGCAATGCATGCGCGTCTGTGTCAGGATGCTGATGCCTGACATACATGTAGCTAATGCTGGTGAGGTGAATGCATCGCTAGCAGCAGCAAGCGCAGCTCTTTGACCTGGAGCGGGGTGGGGTTGAGGCATATGCAGTCAGGCCACGCACACCCACTTGCTCCCTGACCACCCTCCTGGACTGCTCTGCTGTAGGCACACAGGCGGACCCAATGACATCCCAGCCACATGAGGTCTTGGAGTGCCCTGTGTCATGAAGGCTGCTGACCAAGCATTGTTCTTCCAGTGATTGGTGGTTTTCACTGCTCAGGCAGCCAGCCACCAGGCTGCTTGGCCCCTTGTGCTTCCACACAGTCCAAACAGTGCCATCTGCGCATGCCACCGCAATTGAGGGAGAAGCTTATGGGAGGTTCAACCTGGCAGCTAGTGTAGCAAACACGTCATGGTGGTGTGAATGTGACAAGGTGTGACGTAGGCAGCTATGAGACAAAGGTGTGTGTTCTATTACTTTTGAATCCGGCAGGGCCTCATATGTACAATACCAATCGTCAGGCTACATGGTGATGCCCCTGGGGCTGCTGGTGCCTACGCCAGCCTGGAGACAGGGCCCAGCACTCCCCCTCGAGCCAAGCGCAGCAAGCCGGCAGCTGAGCCCAACAAGGGCAAGGGCAAGGCTGCCAAAGCCAAGCCAGCACCACAGCCAGGCAGGAGGCTGGACAGGGACTGCAACGCAGCATTGAACATGCAGCGCATTGGGGAGAGCAAGTGGCGGCCACTAGAGCTGTGCTTCTGGCCAGACCAGGGAGCGCTGCCAGCCAAGGGCAAGGAGTACCCAGGCCTGGGGTACAAGCGGCTGCGAGACAAGCCACCCAAGGCCCAGGAGCAGCAGGAGCAGCCTGCTGAGGCACAGTAATGTGTGCCCCCCCATTTGAGCTGTCATCAGCTTGCAATTAGTGCATGTTTTGCCATGCCAACTCTACATCATAGCCCTCGGGTCAGGCAATAGTGTAGGTGGTAGGCGGCTCATGTGCCATGTGCACTGGGTTTACTCCACACAGCCCAATAACACTGTTTGAGTCGGATCTAGTTAGTGGCTGCTAGTGGCTGCTAGTGGCACCTAGTAGGTACTTCTGATCCGGCTCAAATGGAGGCCCTAGTGAGGGACAAGGGGGCTGCTGGTGCCTACCCCATGAGTAGGGAGCGTACAGGGAAATCTACTGTTAGGCTATAGGTGGTAGATGAGGTTATAGGTGGTAGCTTGGATCGGCTAGATAATGGTAGAATCATCAACCAGTTGGATATACCTAGATCTACGTAGATGGGACGCTTTCTAACCTTGACCCACAGCCTGGATTGAGACACCACGGTCTGTGGTGGTTCCCGCAAACAAGAGTCCTGATGAAACAAAGCCTCCGTGAACACATTCACCGCTGTACCCAACCGTGTGCAATGTCAACTGCACCCATCCAAGGGGGCAGTGAAGCCTCTCAGGCTTTGCATGCTTGCTCTTTCAAGCAACTTGGGTTTCCCCGTAGGTCACCCCTGATAACCATCTGACTAATCCTTAGGAGTTTCTCAGCGATTCTTGCGCAGCGCGGTGCAGCTCACCAGCGCGAGGCTAGCGGGCTGCTCGGGCTGATGTTCACCTGTGCCGGGGCGGGCGAGGGTGTTGGGAATTCTGGACGCGTTGTGCCGGGATTGGCCTGCTTAGTGGGGCTGTGATCAGCGAGCAGCTATCGCGCTCAGCGGCCCAGCTTTTCGAAAATTTGAATTTCTTGTCGGGCGCGGGATCCCCCCTGACATGTGTTCTAGTGCTAGTGCTAGTGTTGATGACATGTTTGAGGGTGTCTGTATGGCGTGTGGCCTGTCCCTGCACCCGAACAGCGTGCAAGTCGTGTCTGGTCAAATTCCTTAATTAAGGCACTTTTCTCGGCCGATTTCCTGGCCAACCAGGACGTCAAATGATGGACTGCCAGTTCTGTGCGGCTCCTTGTGTGGGCTCGTAACGTGTAACTAGAACAGAAACGCGTTGTCTTGATGTGTGGGCCGTTTCATGTGTGGGCGGTAACACATATTTCTGCTCAATCTCTGCATCTTATTGACTAATTATAGCTGCTTTTGGCTGTTAAGGAGCCACTGGCACCAACTATTAGAACACTTTGAAGTTGCTGTCACATGTGGACTGAACCTGCGTTGAAGAATGCGATATCAAGCGCTGTTACATGCTGGTTTGAAAATTTGTTTGGATGCGCCATTCACGCCGCGCTGGGTCCAGGCTGCCTCTAGCGGTCGCTAAGAATGTCTGCGTGGCGCCAGAACACGTCGCGTGCTGGGGGCCAGCCACTAGGGGTCAGGCCATTAGCAGCTCATCGCGCCAATCGGCGGCCTTATCCGTGCTAAAATGAGTTGGAAGTTACCTCTTGAGCCATGGGGGTGCAGCCAATGGCGGGTGTGACCCGTAGTGATTACTGCAGCTATACACTACATCAGCTCATACCATTCACGGAAACAAGGAATTGGCGGCCTAGTGCCACTGCCAGCCTCTGCGCGGCTGACGACGTCATCGTCATCATCATCATTGTGCACATAGGTGCGCTGACAGTGACCTGGAGGCCCCCAGCAGGGCAGGTGGAACAACGCTTGGTGCGCCCAGCCTGGAGCCAGGAGCGTGGACAGCCAGTGCGGGGCCTGATGTGGTGCCCTGTAGTGGCCCCCCGCAGGCCCCCACAGGCCCCACGCAGCAGCCAGGTAGCCACACAGCCAGCAGCCTCAGAGCCTGGGCCCAGCACTCCCCCTCCAGCCAAGCGCAGCAAGCCGGCAGCTGAGCCCAACAAGGGCAAGGGCAAGGCTGCCAAGGCCAAGCCAGCACCGCAGCCAGGAAGGTGGCTAGACAGAGACTGCAATGCAGCGCTGAACATGCAGCGCATTGGGGAGGCCAAGTGGCGCCCACTGGAGCTGTGCTTCTGGCCAGAGCAGGGAGCTCTGCCAGCCAAGGGCAAGGAGTACCCTGGCCTGGGGTACAAGCGGCTGCGAGACAAGCCACCCAAGGCCCAGGAGCAGCAGGAGCAGCCTGCTGAGGCACAGTAGTGTGTGCCCCCCTTTGCTGAGCTGTCATCAGCTTTCGATTAGTGCATGTTTTGTCATGCCAACTCTACACATCGCCCTCGTGGTTAGGCAATAGTGTAGGTGGTAGGCGGCTCATGTGCCATGTGCACTGGGTTTACTCCACACAGCCCAATAACACTGTTTGAGTCGGATCTAGTTAGTGGCTGCTAGTGGCACCTAGTAGGTACTTCTGATCCGGCTCAAATGGAGGCCCTAGTGAGGGACAAGGGGGCTGACAGTGACCTTTGTGGAGTCTCACCCCCTTCAGCTCGGCTCGCATGGATAAGATACTGTAATAACCACGCACTTCAGCCAATATTACCTCTCTTGGAAGAACAGTTATCACAACGGTGACGAGACACCTGTGGTGGGGTCCAAGAACATGATGCCAGTCTTGATCAGGTCATAAGCAACGAACTGCATGGCTGCGCCCGGGAAGGTTTTCAAGCAACCGACGCCTACACCACGATACAATGCCGTGACGCCGCCCTCGGTTCGGATGATGGTGCGGACACAGTCCAGTGCGCCCCGATAGCGCACCGAGGTGCCCTACACAGCAGAAGGCGCATCAGCAGAAGGCGCACCAGCGGTCGCAGCAGTGCGAGTGGAAGCAGTCAGTCATAGCAGTACCATCATAGACTAGCACGGTAGGGTGGAGTGGAGGTGGGAGGACGACCACCCAAGCACCAAAACTGCAGTTACTGTCCATCTCTTAGCAGCTTGGTGAAATGCAAGAGTTTGTGCTTGACCACCCTCTCTCTTGATGCATGCCCTGTGGGTCCTTCAGCCTGCACCTGCCACATCACCTCAGCACTCGCCAGCACACACCTGTGCCCCATTCATCTGCATGCGCCGCCGCACCGTGTCCAGCGGGTAGGTCACCACCTGCGCCGCCGCCGCCGCTGCACACCCGCACCCCATCTTGGCCAATGGGTACCACCACTGTGCCCTGCTGAACTTGTCCAGTGGCAGCTGCTCCTGTAGGCACAACAGCCAGGGCACCAGGAGCAGCGAGGGGGCTGAAGAGGCAGGAGGGAGGCAGCAGGGCTGGCAGAGGACAGGGAGGGTTTGGGTGCTCAGCATGGATGAGTGCAGCGGACTGACAATACTAGTTGGGAAGCTGGTGGACTGGGTCTGACCCATGTGCAGGGAAGCCAGCGAGGGTGATACAGGCATGCCACTGGCAAGAAAGAGTGGCTGGCCTCCCTCCCAAACTCCTGATTCCACCTGCCCCCACATGCGGTTGGCAGCGGTGATCAGTGTACCCAGCAAGGCATGGCTGCAAGCCAGGCCAGGCCAGCTGTGTTGCCCACAAGTTTTGCACGCTGCATGGTGCTGATGCCCATGCAGAGTCAGGCCATGCAGAGCCGTGCCATGCAGTGCGCCCTACCCACCTTGAGGCTGTCATAGGTGGCCAGGGACACTGACATGTAGGGCACCACGCCCAGCATGGACAGGCCCAGGCCCTTGTACAGGCCCAGCACACCTTCCTGCACATACAGCTAAGCGCTGCTGACCCTTGCTGTTGTTGGTGCCCTGGGTTCCTCTCAGGGCGCCTCAAAGGGGACAGTAAGCACAGCTTGAGCTAGGCACGACTGCTGGGCTGCTTGCCAGCGTCCACTTCACCCAGATGCTTGCTAGACAGCACAGGTAAGTATTGCAGTGGGCTCCCTACTGGCTCCTACTTAAAGGAGCCTGGGCGGGTTGGGGCATGCTGGTGTATCTAGGAGTGGCCCGACAGCCAACACACCCTTTGCTGCAATCAATGTAAAAGATAACAGCTGACAGCAGTGTTGACCCTGCCTTGCCCACCCCCACACCATGCTGCAGCTGGCACTGAAAGGGGAGTTTAGAGGAAATGTGTGCTACCTTCACCCTAAGCAAGTTACATGCTGCCAACAGTGCGTGGTGCTGCGTGCACAGCCCAGTGCATGTCTACGGCGCAGAGAGCACCACTGACGGTGACCAGCCTGCAGGAAAAGCCTCACAAGAAGAGGAGGAGGAGTGTGGGTGTGGTCCTGACCTGAGCAAAGGTGCGGGACAGGCAGTGCCGGATGCTGGCATAGTTGCGCGCCTGGCCGGCTGCCGCCAGGTCGGCTGTGATGCGAGTGCGGGCCAGGTCCAGCGGGTAGAAGAGCAGGGACTTGAGCACGCCTGCACAACCCACACCACCAGGTACCTAGTCAGGGGCGCGTGTCTGGCTGCCCTGGCCCTGGCCACCTGCTTGCTGCCAGGCTTGTGACTTGGCTATGCTCCATTTGGCAGACCCACAAGCACGGCAGCCTCCTGCTCTGCCGTGTCACTGGCATCACTTAGCCAGTGTGAGACAGCAGCTGGGACTGCTCAGTGCAACTAACACAGCTGAGCGCAGTGCCTGCGCCTGTTAACCAGGCTTGTCTATGTCAGCCTCCCTTCGCCTGCCCAGCAGCCCATTTCTAACCGCCCTTCCCTTTGCATGTGCCACACACCTGTGGCTGCGCCTGCGGCCATGCGATCTACCATGCCAGAGGGGTTGCTGTCAGTTGACCCCAGGATGATTTTCAGCTGGTCATGCACTACAAACTTGAAGGCCACCTCAGGCACCAGGCGCACGATGTTGGCACCGTTGCCTCGATACAGAGCCTACAGGGACACAGCATGGCCTACCCTTGGCATAACCCACCCTCAACATGTCAAAAGTTGCAAGTGCGCTTGCACATTCACTTTGAACATGTGCAGCTCTCCCTAGCAAGACAGAGCTGCGTTAGTGTATGCATCGCACAATGAGTACTGGGCAAGCGCATGCGGCCTGGCATTGCCAGCGTTACCTTCCAGCCGCCTTCCCGTTGTGGGATGCGGCGCAGAGCATCTAGCCATCCCGTGTACCTATCACCAGGCGCTAGGCTGCTCTGCCCCTGGACCTGGAGGATGATCTGCACGCGGTTAACAAGTTCTGCAGCTGAGAGGCTCCATTGCTGCCGCTGCCATGTGCATGCTGCAGGGATGCCACGGCTCGTGGCCCGCACTGGCCTTGACACGTTCCAAAGGCGCGACCAGAGTTTTTGCCAACGCGCCACTACCCCCTACACAGAGAAGCTGCACTCCAAACAGGCGCGCCTGGTCCAGCAAAACTTC
Source organism: Haematococcus lacustris (assembly GCA_030144725.1). Lineage (NCBI taxonomy): Eukaryota > Viridiplantae > Chlorophyta > Chlorophyceae > Chlamydomonadales > Haematococcaceae > Haematococcus > Haematococcus lacustris. The sequence goes on from JASKMD010000350.1 coordinate 13,464, forward strand.
ATTCAACGGCTCTCTATAGTATCGCTGCGGGCGAGTATTTGGATGAGGTGCTGCCGATGTGAAATCTGCCGCATTGCTGCTGGGCATCGTGGGTTAGCTATGTGGCATCGCCAAGGCTGGCTGCATCGCAGTTCGCAGCAACCGGGGCGGCAGTCAGGGACGAAGCTACATCAATTTCACCGGCAGGGTGCGTCACACCCGGCTTGATACTTAACCTGTATGCACTCTCCAAGTTTTGATCCCTACAGCCCTCATGCAACTCATGAGTTGTAATCAAACACAGGCTGCGAGATCGCTGTTGTAAAAGCTACTGCTAGTGTGCCTAGTGCCCACTTCAGCTCAGCCTTCTGGTGTGTGTGCCTCCAGGTCTACTACTAGCAAGAGCCCTACCCTACTCTATAGCTCTTACTCACACACATCCCCTTTGTGAGGGGTTTAGTATCTTGTTTTCTTGGGTTGTATTGCTATAGCTGGCTATTGCCGCCACTTGCGCCGCTACTTGCGCAACAGGGCCTTGTCAGGCAGGTACACCCACTCCTGGCCTGGCCTGCCTCGCTTTGGCATGGCTGGGCGGCCTTCCCAGTAGCACAGCTCAGTGGGGCGTGGGCCTGGGCCGACTGCACAGCGGCGGGTGTTTAGCGCGGCTGACACGTCCCGGTCATAGAACCTGCACATGGTGTGGGAGTTGCATGAAGTCAAGTCATGTGCCATGTCATGTGTCATTTCATGTGGGATATGTTGCAGCCATGCACATGTGCAGTGCCAGGCCAGTGCTTACCTGATGTTGTGGCTTGTTGAGCTCATCAAGCCCCTGACTTGGGATCGCTTCGCCTTGCTGTACACTGGCCGCAGCCACCTGCATGGACACATGGGGCAATGCACACTTGTAAGATCCATTCCTTACCTTCCCAATCTTGACCCTACCCAGCCGCCTTGACTCCACCACCTCCCAGCACTACCCTGACCCAACGACCATCACCCACTGACCCTCTCACCTGAAGGACTCTGGCGGCTGTTCTTGAGCCTGCCAGCGAAGAGCAGCGTGAGCATGTTGCTGAAAGCTGTCTCCAGCTGCTTGCCGACGTGGTCCACCATGTTGGTGTCTGAGGGATGGCGAGGGATTGCTGCGAGGCGGGCGCGAAGGTCAGGGTGCGCTGCCAGCACGGCAGCCACTGCCGCGTTTGGCTGAGTGTTCGCGCCGTTTCCGGGCGGGCCGCGGCACAGCTGCAGGTACAGGTTCCGGCAGCTCAGGTCCGGGATGGCTGCCTGGGAGACAGGGATGTCTGTGTACACGGGCTGGTCGTGCAGGCCCAGCGGGTCGGCTACGCGAATGGTAAACAAGCCGCGCACGAGTAAGCCCAGCCCAAGGCTGGCGAGCACCCCACGCTCGCTGCAGTCCTCCACGCGTGGCCGCACAGCACGTTCC
>JASKMD010000351.1:0-11006 GCA_030144725.1 Haematococcus lacustris
TGAGCTTGTGTGAGCTTGTGCTGCGGACCTCAAGCCACCTGCCTGCTGTGTGAGTGAGCAGAACAACACAAGACCACTGCTCCTTACGCCGCGCTCCCACCCAGTGTGACAGCAGCAGATAGCTGCATGCAGAAAGGGTGGGATATGAAGACTTCAATTCTTGACCGCGTCCGTGCAGTGGGGATGAGGGTAGCCTGAGCATGCTGCAACTCCCAGCAAGTCGCGCTGCCTCGCAGGGCACACAGGGCGGGCAGAGGCTGCCTGCCGCCTGGGCCCACCTGCAAGGTGCTGCAGCTCCAGGCTGGTCATCACCTGCGCCTCGGGCTGTGTCAAGTCCAGCCAGCAGAGGGTGTGGCCTTCGGTGAAGGCTGCAAGGGGGCTGTGCGGGGCCCAGTCCACTGCCTCCACATCACTGGCCACCTAGGGGGCAGGGGACGCCATCCCAGCAGGGTTGGGCAGGGCAGGATGGGGTTGGCCTGGATGGGGTGGGGCTGGGAGGGGAGGGGAGGGGAGGGGAGGGCAGGACAGGGCTGGGCCGGGCCGGGGAAGTCGCTAGGCAGGGGAGAGGAAGGCTCACAGTGACGCAGTCGCAGGCACCAACAGAGTCCACGATGCCACAATGCTACGTCGTCAAGAGACTCGCACTGCACTGTTGCCAGGGTGGGGACTAGAGCAATGGGTTTCATAGAAAGGCAAGGTGCAGGTGCCCCTGCTGCTGAGGGCAATCAGCATAACTGTGGTGCTGGTGGTGGGCGGCCCCCACCTGTACCGCTGGGCTGCCACAGGTGGCTATCAGCAGCTGCAAGTCAGCGGTGAGCACCAGCAGCTGGCTGGCGTGCTGTGGGTCTTTGCACCAGGACAGCTGGCGAACGCCACCAGCGAAGGACAGAGTGTACTGTGGCTGGGGCGGCATGCTGGCGGCAGCGCCAGCGGCATGTCGCACTAGCTGGGGCAGGTTAAAGAACACCACTGTGTTTTGAGTCACGGCAGCCACCACCAGCTCGTCGCTGGAGAGAGCTAGCTGTGTTATCCCGTCCATGGCAGGGTGATAGAACACACAGCAGCCATGTGGCTCCAAGGCGGGGTACCTGCGGTTTGTGTGTGACAGCCAGCGTCAGACAAGTGCTGAAGCCTTCTCGGTGCAGCAACGCAATGCACACCGTGCACTGCCAACGTCCTTCGATGCGCATTTGTATAGATCCGCGGTCCTCGCGATGTGAAGGCCTGCAGTCAGCGGCTGCGCTGCGGTCCGCACCAAGTCCTGCTGATGGAATTGCACCCTGGGCCGGCACTGTCACCTGAGAGGTTGCTGTACAGAACTAGGCCGAATCTGTTGGACACTTGCAAGCAGCGCGTACTCCCAGGAGGCTTCGACCTGATGACTGCCCTGGAATTGCACCCCGCCCAGGTATTTGAAGTAGACTCCATCGTCGCTGTCCTCCAACTCAATGTCTGCTGCCTCTACCGCCATTGCAGGAGCCCGGGGACGCTCTATGATGACGAACTCTAGCAAACCCCACCCAGCAGCAGCATGCACCATGCCGGCGGACTGGTGCAAGTCGGGCTCCCAAGCCTTGCTTTGCAGTGTCCAGCTGTGCACCGCCCGCACCGCATAGAATCATACTACGATGATGGGCTGCAGCACGATACTCCAGCACCAGCACCAGCAGTAGCACTAGCAACAAGCACAAGCATCCAACCAACAGTGCAAGGGACACCCACTACCTTCAGTAGCTCCAGGTCAAGCTCACCTGTCACCCCTCACGGCTGTGCGCTGGGTCAGACTGAGGCTGACTGGGGGCTTGCTGCACCGCAGAGCACCTGGTCCATCAGCTGCATGCGGAGCTGGTGGCAGCCCTGAAAGGCCAGGGGCAGCAGGGGGGCGAGGAGGCCTACACCAGCACTCTGCTGCAGCTGTGTGCAACGGTACAGCAGCAGCTGGCAAAGGGCAGCGGCCACACAGAGCTGTGAGGTAGTGTGGGGTTAGAGGGGGGCCGGGTGCAGGGGCTGGGGGCCGGCTGGGACACCCTGCCGCCCTCCCTGCCACCCTGTACCTCAACTGCCAACAGACGCAGCGGCTCCAAGAAACTATGGATGAAGTGTGGAGGGCAGGCAGCGGAGCAGGGCGCACTGAGGACGCCTGGGCGGCTTGGCCCTGCTCACCTTCCTTAGCCCTGCTCACCTCTCATTGCCTCCCGCCTGAGCTCTAGCCCCTGCCCTGTCTTGAGTATAAGAGGAGCCCAGTGCTCGGCACAGAGGCCGGGGCTAACTCCACGCAGACCAGCCCGCCATGATGTCCAAGGTGTTGCCAGGTCTGAGTGCCAGCCTGGTGTGGCTGCTGGGCCCTGCAGGGGCTGCTGGTGTCATGGTGAGGAACCACACCCCACCCCACCATGAGGGGCTCACAGAGCTGGCGCTGACTATGGCTAGTGAGAAGCTCTGGAGGTGGTTGGGCGGTTGGCGTGGCCACTCGCATGTCTGGCTCTGCTGGTTGGGCCTGGTGATGATGCTTCACGCCCCCTTGGTCAGTCAGCCAGTAGCGTGCTGGGCCGCCTTCCTTCAGTAAGCATGTGAGATCTGCTGCAAGGGCCGGAACCATCATGTGCCCCATGCCTCCTTACAGCTGCTGCAAAGCATGGCATACACGAGGCTCAATGCTCCCACACCCACTGTGCAAAGCAATGCTGGCCTGCTGTGTGTCAGGCATGCCACTAACAGCTGTAGTGCCTGCATGGCAGCAGATTCTGTAGGTTGGCAGCCTCCTCCTGGGCTGTCCCTCGTCCTTCTGTGCATGGAATGTTGGCTGGCCACGTCTGGGCTGGTTCGGCCAATGACTGCCCTGACTAGACCGGCAGTGGGCCTCTCGTGCCAAGTGCCACATCTTGATGCATGGGCGCACCAGCCCTGGCCGTCCCTGCCGTGACACCTTGGACTGAAATGTAATGTGGGGGCTGGGAGGACATGGCCGGCGTCTCTATTGCTAGTGCAAGCACGCTTGTGCGTATGTGCTCTGCAGCGGCTAGCATGTGATAGGACTGCCAGCTAACAGGCATGGCGACTACCACGAGATGGACAGACAACCAGCTGCTGTCCAACGAGCAGCGAGGAGGAGGGTCGCGGTGCACCAGCTTGCGGTCTGAAGTTTGCATTGTGCCATCGTGAGGAGCTGTGGCAAAGCGCGGTCAATCATATGCCGTCCTAGTGTTTCGTCGACACGGCCTTCGTATCTTGAACATGACATACAGAAACGCAGCTGCGCGAGAGGTGGACTTTAGACATGTTTGTGCCACAACATACCAGCCACGTTTGTGAGCCGCACATGTCGTGATATCTGATATCGAGGTAGGATCGGATGTTGTTTACAAATCACGTGCATATGTTAGTGCTCACTGAACTCATGCCCATAGGAGGTCGGGCAGACAGAACTGCGGCAGTGCCAGTACATGCTTCTTCAGTGTTGCTGGTGGTCGTCCGCCAAGCACCACTACACTGCCACAGCCCATGTTGTCACAACATGGATACAGCCACTGGTTTGCATAGAGCCACCTTGCCGCGTGTGTCAAAACGTGGTCGATTGGGGTGGGTGCCAGCACACCGCGAAAAATGTCTACTACACCGTGTGACCCATGTAGTAGGCTCTGCACCTACTTCAACCGCAGCCATTGCCACCCCACCTCCATTGCACTGCGCTTGCCGATAGCCCGCCGCACCTTGTCAACGCACACGTGCTCAGGCCCGCAGCTCAAGTCGCGCCCCTCATCCAACTCAGCTCGTAGCCGCACAACCCAAGCCGTGCAAAATGCCCGCTGCGACCATCAACCAGACGCTGAACGAGGTGGAGCATGTGCCCGCTGTGCACAAGAGGATACTGGATGTGCTCCCTGGAGTGTCGGGCGGGATTGCGCGTGTCATGGTGAGGGCAGATTGTAGGACAGCGAGGAGCACAGGAGCTCATCGAGCTGTAGTGCGCGCCTCTTGCGAGCGCCCTTCGTCCGACACCTGGGTCCACCTTGAGCGTTGCTGCTCGTTGCTTGGCCGCAGGTCGGGCAACCCTTCGACACCATCAAGACGCGGCTGCAAGTCATGGTGAGCGCCGAGCGGGTCAGCCGGTCTCGCGACCAGCGGGGGCGCAGCACACCCATACCTTCCAGTGGCGCTGCCTCGTGTTCCACCTCTTGCCCTTGTGCTGCTGCCGCTGCCGCTGCTACCCCTGCTGCTGCACATTCCTTCCACCATCAGCAGCAGCAGCCGCCACAGCAACAGCCACACAGTGTGTGGTGTCCTCTTCCCCCCGCAGGGTGCTGGCACTGCCCTGGCCGCCAACCTGCCCGCTTCTGATGTCTACCTCAACTCCAACGACTGCCTGCGCAAGATGGTGAAGAACGAGGGCTGGGGCTCCCTGTACAAGGGTGTGGCCGCGCCCCTGCTGGGCAACATGCTGCTGCTGGGCATCCACTTCCCCACCTTCAGCAAGACACGCAAGGCGCTGGATGAGATGGCACCCAGCCCTGCCCACGAGTTTTCACACTGGAAGACGCTGGTGTCAGGTGGGGCGAGGCAGGACTGCCAGGAGCAAGCATAGCGCCCATGCACCTGTGGCCAGCAGCCTGGTCCCTGGCCTCCCCTCCTTCATGCTGCCTTGGTGGTGCGCTGTGCCTAGCTGCTGCCACTGTCGCCACTGCTGCCTGGTGCCGATGCTGTCTGTGTGTGCAGGCGCCGCCGCTGGCCTGGCTGGTTCCCTGGTTTCATGCCCCAGCGAGCACGTGCGCACCAAGATGCAGCTGCAGCGCCGCGCCCAGCTGGCCACCAAGATGGGGCTCAAGATCCAGGGCCTGGAGGCATACAAGGGCACCATGGACTGCACCGCAGCCATCTTCCGCAAGCACGGCGTGGCGGGTCTGTACCGCGGCTTCACAGCCACTGTGCTGAGGGACATGCAGGTGGGGGCTGGGGGAGGAAGGGCCAGGATGACACCTGGCACCCAGATGGTTGCCAGCTCCTGGGGCCCTGGGTGGAGGTTCAGCAGCAAGGGGTCGAGGAGGGCTGGGTGCATGTGCGACCCCTTGCTGCTGCTGGCTGCATGCAGGGCTATGCCTGGTTCTTCTATGGCTATGAGGCCACTGTGGCTGCCCTGGCTGGCCCTGGCAAGAGCAAGGCCGACCTGACCTACAGCCAAGTCATGGCAGCAGGCAAGTGCGGCAGCCCTGGCTGGTGCAGCAGCACAGCTGGGTGCTTGGCGCTGCGTCAGCCCCACCCTCAGCCCCCTGCCTGCCTAGCCCAGTCACAGTGCTTGCTTGCCTAGCCTGGCCCCCCTCTGCCTCATCCGCCCCTTGCCTAACTGCCTCCTGCTTGCAGGCATTGTGGCTGGGTTTGGGCTGTGGGGCTCCATGTTCCCCATTGACACCGTCAAGTCCAAGCTGCAGGGCGACTCCCTCAGCAACCCGCAGTACAAGAGCACCCTGGACTGCTACAAGCAGGTGGGCACAGGGCAACAGCAGTGGGAGGGCAGGCCGGGTGGCAGAGCAATGGAATGTAGCCAGCCCAGGCCAGGCTATGGTAGTGCATGGTGCCGTGCCGACAACAGCCCGGGGCATGCCCACCTGCAGACCTGCACACCACGCACAGCAGTTGAGGACCTTGTGATCCTGATGTGAGGCCCAGGGAAGGATGTCCACCCATCTACTGTTGCTTGTTGCCAGTGACAGCGGTCTGGTGGTGACAGCCCCTGCCCCTGGCCAGCCTGCAACAGGATCCCCCAGGGGTGCTGGTTATCACCTTGGCCCCTCTCGACCCTGTCTGCTGCTGTGGTGCTGCTCCTGTTCGCAGTCTGTGGCCGTGGAGGGTCAGAAGGGTCTGTGGCGTGGCTTCAGCGCTGCCATGTACCGCGCCATCCCTGTCAATGCCTGCATCTTCCTGGCCGTGGAGGGCACCCGCAACATGATCCAGCAGTACGAGCAGCTGGCTGCTGAGGAGCAGCAGCGGCAGCAGCAGCAGCAGGGGATGCTGGCAGCAGTTCAGCGGTGAGCAACCGCAGCAGCCGCACCTGCTCAGCTGCAGCCTGAAGGCGAGGCTGTCAGCAGGCGTGGTGACGCAGACTAGCATGAGAGTGGGGCAGCGCCTCAGTGGCAGTTGTCTGGCTTGTTTAACAGCACTTGTTGCATGAGGGTGCATGGGAGGGAGGGTGAGTGAGGGCCAGTGACATTGTAGCAAGACCTGAAATAGAGCAGGCTGAGGGTTGAGAGTTGATGCAGGCCTTGCCGGCATGGCAATGGCAGGTTGTTTATGCAGCTGCTGCAAGGGACAGTGGCAGTATGTATTGCTTTGCTTTGCACCTCGTGATTGTGTGTTGCACACGAACACTTCCTTTTGTCAGGTGTTTGGTGCTGGACAGCAGTGAGCAGGCTGTCATGGGTGTACAGAGGCTGGCAGCACCTTGCCCTCACTCTTAGCAGCTGAGGACCCCTCACTGGGGCAGGGGTATGATGTATGCAGCTGGTCACTGGAGGGGTGTCATCTGCGCTGCTAGTGTAAAACCCTTAGGGCGTCAGTTGCATGTGACATTTTTGCGATGACATTTTGTGGACGATGACCCCATGTAAATACGGCTTGATATATTGTTGAGCTGCCTGCTACCAAGCCTTCCGCACAGAGCCTGTATTGGCTCTTGTGGGTTGTATTCATTGCAACGCACCTCGTGGCTAGGTGCACAAACAAAGGCACATCGGCTGACACAGCCATGCAAGTTGGCGTTTTTAATGCAGGTTGTCCCACCAAACGTCAGGCGCCCCCAACATGGGGTTGGTAATATGCATGCAAGTACTCTCTAAATACTGCATCGTTTTCGATAGCGTTTGGCACATTGGTAGCTGCAAATCAATGCGCGTCATCTGACTATCAGCGCACGACATTGGAGTCTTTGCTCGCGTACTGCCACATGTGCCCGCGAACAAATCACAGCGGCGAGACGGGTCTCCTTGGCACGGTGAGCCGCATCGCTGTGACCCCATCTACCTAGCGTAGTGAGCTGGTTGTGTACAAATGGAATGTCCGGCAAACACCCGACGCGATGCCTGCCGGGCATGCAGGGCACCTAGACGGGGTCATTGAAACACACAACTGTGTTCGCTTCTCGCCGAATACATCATTTGGGTCGGCGCACAGTAAGGTAGCACCGGGTTACACCCCCCCTCCTCCACTGTGACCTCCACTGTGTTGCAGCCGCTGCACCCACAGGAAAAGCCACACACTTTGTTTGTTCTTGACTCATTGGTGCATCTCTTGAAACAAACCGCACATTAAACAACCCAGGCCTCTATCAGTTTGACATCTTCAAAGTGACATTATGTTCTCCAAGTAGAATCAGGGCCACGGGGCTGTGGGGTGGCAGTTGAGCTATGAAACTTTGCACGCAGGTGGATGGCATGTAGGGGAGCGTAACTCTCAGAGGAGACGAGTCCAAACTCGGTCATGGTGTGGAGCTGTGTGACTGACTGCATGGCCCTGACCCCGAAATCGGCTAAGGGAGTTGACGGTCACAGACCAAAGTGTGCTTTTGACTTATCTGAGTATCAGGATTTGTAACACTGTCTCAGAGAAGCTGAACCTAGTAAGTAGCATGCTGTAAGTCCCAATGGTCGAGCTGTGGCATTGCCCTCTAGGTAAGGGGGGGAGGTGGGCTCATTGCCACATCGCCGCAACCGCTTTCCGATCCGACTGCTGCTGCCGACGCACATGCGCATGTAGAGCAGCCTAAGCGACGAAGGCGGTCGCAGCGATGACGGCATGCCCCGCAACGGCCCAAATTTGAATCACTAACTTTGATGCTTTGTTGTGCACGGCCTACTCGGTGTATGTTTATTCTGGATGGGTGAAAGGTAGCTGGCTGGGTTGGCTACATACTGAGCCAGCTAGCATTAAATTTGGCGCAGCGAGTGCAGAGTTACAGCCGTCCTACTACCAGGGGTCGGTTTACTGCCATTTTTTGAATGTTGGGGGCGCCTGACCAAACGTTGGATGTGGGTCAACGAAAACGTTTACATCTTCCACTACTAATGTTCGCCTCACTGGTCGCACACGATGTAGTCATGATGACTGCAACGCACCCCCCTTGGGGATTGGACTTCGAGGCTATTGTCCTCACAGATCTTGACAAGAACGAAATGCCCACAATGAGTGAGGTGCACAATGCTGTTCTTCACATTTAAACCACCACTTGCTACCGCGATCACACCGTCAGCTTCAGCATGCTAAAAAAAAGACACGCGTCGTAGTGCGGCCCATAGCCTCAACGTGGGTGTACAACCCTAAAATCATGTCCACGAAACAAGGTCTCCGTAGGGAGCGACATGCATACGCTAGTCAAGCTCGTTAGTCGGTTATACAGGCTAGCTCGCTTTCCCAGAGCGTGGAAAGCTAAGAAACATGCCTCTTGAAAATGCCCCGCATTCAATATAGCTTGCTACTCCACAACCCCCTATCTACTACCGAATGCAACAAACATTGCAGCAGACAACGCACCAGATAGCATGTATTGCAAAGTGTTACGGGCCCACAACTTTGGGCCCGATTCCCAAGTTTTAGTTTTGCTCATTTGCACGGATCCTCGGCGGTTGAGGTAATTGAGGGTAACCGCCTCCGCCCGCCCGTCCTGCGCCTGTCAGCCTGCGCCTGCCTGACTGGCTGAAAGCAGCGAGGATAGCGAGGATGAATTTCAGGAGCTTTCGCCGGCGCCGGTCGCTGTAGGACGCCGACGCTGATGCGGACAAGAGGAGACGGGAGGACATCGCGGTCCCTCTCTACCTTCTTGGTGACTGCGGAGCGAGGTGTGCAGCCGACTTGCACACAAGGACTGCCTTTAAAGGACACCATTGCTGCTAGGGCCATGTGGCCCGAAGACAGCATGCACTGGCTCTACAACCCCAAGTAACCAACCACATCGTCACGCACAACGTTGCCATGCTGGCGCCACAAATTCAATGGAGGTGGATGTTGGCCGCTTTGCGTGCCTCGCTCAGCACCCCCCCACACAACACCCTCATCATCTGCACCCTCAACCTCCTCCTCATCAGCCACCAACCCAGCAAACATGGCATCGTACGCATCCTTCAATGCAAGGTACTCTGGATCATTCTCATCAGGGGCAGGCTCTGCACGCACCTCCACGATGTTGTGCAACACGAAGCATGCCATGATCACGGTGCTGACATGGGGCAGGGACTGATCATTCTCACGCAGTCGTACACGCCACCTGGCCGTCAGCCTACCAAATGAACACTCCACTGTGCGGCGGGTCTGGCTGTGCTGGGTGTTAAAGCGTGTCTTGTCCATGGCCCTTGCAGCAATGGTGTCCATGCAGCCATGCAACCTGAGATGCGGCGCATCTGTGTCATGCGCAACTGTGTCCCCAGCGCTGCAGCTCAAGATGCTTATTCTCCGGCCCTCCCACCCGTGAGGCTGCACAACAACTTCATCACTCTGTCATCCCCTTGTCCAGGAGATGACAACAGCCCTCTTGCCCCAGTCACCCCAACACCTGTAGCACGGTGGGCAGCCCGTCAAAAGGAGAGGAGATTCAGTCTGATCACTGGCACCATCACAATGTGGGCATCTTTGTAGCATGTGCATACTGTAGGAATGACAGAGATGAGTACCGGGAGGAGACTGTGTATGTCTTGACAGATGGGAAGGATCAGTCAGCTGCTGTGACACAAGCAGCTTTGCATCAGGTGCTTACTTATCTATAGGGTGAGCAGTGCATGGTCATAAAGCAGCTGTGCATGTGGTCAGATGGGTGCGCCGCTCAGTTCAATGGCACACCGGCATTGCAGTTGCACCGGCGCATGGCCATGAGGTACAAGGTGTCAGTGTGGTGGTCGTATGGGGCCACATCTCGCAAATGGGGTTGCGCCCATGTGGTCTGAGACTGCATGTGCGTGTGGGAGGCACATGGGCAGCAAGCCACGGCACTGCATGTGTCATGGAGCATCTACCCAGCTGCTTCATGACCATGCACCGCTCACCCTGTAGATAAGTCAAGCACCTGATGCAAGGCTGCTTGTGTCACAGCAGCTGACTGATCCTTCCCATCTGTCAAGACATACACAGTCTCCTCCCGGTACTCATCTCTGTCATTCCTGAAGTATGCACATGCTACAAAGATGCCCACATTCTGATGGTGCCAGTGATCAGACTGAATCTCCTCTCCTTTTGACGGGCTGCCCGCCGTGCTACAGGTGTTGGGGTGACTGGGGCAAGAGGGCTGTTGTCATCTCCTGGACAAGGGGATGACAGAGGGCTGAAGTTGTTGTGCAGCCTCACGGGTGAGACTTGGCACATAGACATTGTAAGATTGGGGGTCGAAACGAAAATTCTTTGATTTGCGCGGTTGGTGAGATACGGCCATGGTACAGTACTGTAGGTGCCTACAGTACTGTCGGGGTACCTCGCGAGTACACGAACAGTACTGTAGGCACCCACAGCACTGTAGGTACCTCGAGGTACCTCGCGAGTACCCTTACAGTGCTGTAGCCGCCCCGCCCCACCCGCCCCGCCCCGCCCCGCCCCGCCCCGCCCGCCCCGCCCCGCCCCGCCCCGCCCCGCCCCGCCCCGCCCCGCCCCGCCCCGCCCCGCCCCGCCCCGCCCCGCCCCGCCCCGCCCCGCCCCGCCCCGCCCCGCCCCGCCCCGCCCCGCCCCGCCCCGCCCCGCCCCGCCCCGCCCCGCCCCGCCCCGCCCCGCCCCGCCCCGCCCCGCCCCGCCCCGCCCCGCCCCGCCCCGCCCCGCCCCGCCCCGCCCCGCCCCGCCCCGCCCCGCCCCGCCCCGCCCCGCCCCGCCCCGCCCCGCCCCGCCCCGCCCCCGCCCCGCCCCGCCCCGCCCCGCCCCGCCCCGCCCCGCCCCGCCCCGCCCCGCCCCGCCCCGCCCCGCCCCGCCCCGCCCCGCCCCGCCCCGCCCCGCCCCGCCCCGCCCGCCCCGCCCCGCCCCGCCCCGCCCCGCCCCGCCCGGCCCCGCCC
>JASKMD010000352.1:0-25000 GCA_030144725.1 Haematococcus lacustris
GTGCCTGCGTACTCCTGCAATGCTGCCTGCCTACCCCTGCTGCACCTGCCCCGGCTGCGCTTCATACCTGCCCCTGCCCCTTGTGGGCCAGCTGTGCTTACTGCATGCTCCTGCTGTGATGCCAACATGGCTTTGCCCCTTTTGGGGCAATGTCTGCTCACGGGTGGTACGCTTCTGTGTGGCCACACCTGTCGACCAGCACCACAACCAGGACGATGCCACACATAGGAGTGAAGCAATTCAGCGCATAGCTGTGCATTAAGCACTTGAGCTGGTGAGGTGCAACAACAGCAGCAAGCAACAACATGTGCGGGTATACCAGCAACAACGGGCACAACGCAGCTCATACCTGGGTTGGAGCGACCGTTTCTTACTGCGCGAGCTGCGTTGGCCGCTGGGACCGCAGTCCATCCTTAGCATCCGCAGCAGCTGGTACGGACGTAGCGTTGGCCTAGCAGCTGCTTTGTGCACTGCAGCTGGTGCGCCTTGTCTGGTGCTGGTAGGAGCTGCCGGCGCTGAGGCTACTGGAGAGGATTACCATGGGCATTCTTTACCCTGCTGCGCAGCCGTCTTGTCCGCAGAGCTGCAGATGGCCCTAGATAGAGCAACACAACCTGTGCGGGCAGCGGTTTGGCGGTTGCGCTATTCCACCTGACAGCGGGAAGTAATTCTACCTCACAGGTGGAAGAGTTACCGGGAGACTTGATTGGCAACTCTGCTCCTGCACGTTGCGGGCAGGCCAGCCGGTGCGGCCTCTCCCGCCGCGCTGCGAGTTCATCGCGCCGTGCTGGGTGCCCACAGCGAGCACTTCCGGACCAAAGTGCTGCGGTGGACGGACGGCGAATCGCAGCGAGCGGCAGACTTCCAGCCAGCCATCGCAGTGGCGCACTTCATCAAGGCAGGCAGCCTGCCAGCGGGGCTTACTATCCAGCAGCTCGCCCAGGTAATGCGGGCAGGCCGAGAAGGATGCGGAGAAGGTGATGCAGGGAGCGGGCAGCGCGGCGAAGGTCCCATGATGAAGTGTATAGGGAACGATAAGCATGTGCTGGGTACTGCAATGCAATGCAGGTGTGCAATGAAGCCATGGCCAGGAAAAAGTTACAATGCGCTGAGGCATGCAGTCAAGCCATTATAGCCCTGGCTTCGACAGATGTAGGCAAACCCCAGCCTGTACTGCCCTGCCTGGAGGAGACCTTTGACAGCCAGGCTGAGCGTGATGCCGCCCACATGGTGGTGCGCTGCATGTATGAGGGAGAGCTGGCTGAGGAGGTGAAGGACTCCTTGACACTGGCTAGGGTGGGTGGCAGGGGTGAGCTTTGGCTAGTTGCACACCTGGCACACCCCACTAATTAGGGGGATGAAAATAACTTCATACACTCAGGAACCACTCAAGCCCCTCAGCCCCTTGCTGAGCTCCTTGTACATAGTACATTGTATGCAAGCATGTGCACATGTAACGTATGACACTGGCCAGGGTAAGATGAGCATAGTAACCTGCAGCACCTGCAGAGCCAGCGCACTTTTTGCCAGTCTATTTGCCAGACCAGCAACCTCTTGTGGGACCCACACACGTTTGGCAGCTAAGCACTACAAATAGCGTCACACTACCGCAAGCACCCACATTTGGCAGCTAAGCATCAGAAACTGTGTCACACCACCTCAACCAGCGTTACTCTCTGCCTGTCACCTCCCATCGCCTGTCACTGACACCTCATGCCGCGTGTTACTCGCCTGTGCAGATGTGCTGCGTTGCCAAGCGCTGGGCATCGACTTCTATCACTCAATCATGCCTGCAAAGACTTATAGAGATGCCGCCCTCACAGCTGCCAGTGGAGCAGCTGGTGCTGGTGCTGCAGACCCTGCCTGACAGCTGTGTCCTGCTGCCTGAGCACAAGAAGTGGCACAAGCTTGTGCGCAGCCTTTTAATTGGCCAGTATGAGGATGTCCACGCCGTCATCACCAGCGCCCAGCTGAGGACAACCTTCCAGCAGCTGCCCTTTGCAGCAGTGCAGCAGTGGGCAGGCAGCGATGCGTTGACAGTGGACAGTGAGAACAGCGTGGTGGAGCTGATCAGCCTTTGGATGGCCGGGCCAGTAGGTCGGGTCACCTCCCGGACACAACAGCAGCAGCTGTCCTGCCTGGTGCGAGTGCAGCACCTCAGCCCAGGTGGGTCACTTGTTAAACCTTCAACTGTCTAAATGTAGCAATGGTAGTAGAGGCAAACAGGGCATCCACTGCCAGGGTTCAAGGTTACTGGCACCTGACTGTATGTCAGGCTTGTTGTGTGCATGTGCAGCCTACGCTCAAAGTCGACTGCCTGCACTGGCCTGGTTTGACATCCCTGGAGCATCCACACCTTCAGTGGCGCAGGCGGCCTGCTGTGGGTTTGGCATGACTGGGGTAGTGGCCGACACAAACAAGGCCCCTCCCGCCTGGTCTGCTGCACCCCGCAAGCAGCTTGACCCTGATGACCTGCTGCAGCGCACCACCATCTGCTGGTGGATCCTCGAGGAGCAGCTGGATGACCTGCTGGCTAGCAAGGACCTGACAGCTAAGATATCGTCTGAGACAGTGTACTCGGCTGGAGTTGGCTGGAGGGTTGTTGTGGACCTACAGAAGGGCGCCAAGGATGAGGCCCTCTTCTCCTTGAGCTGCTGCGGACAGCTGGTGACCTACGCTGAGTATGAGGGGCACTCCCTGGGCGTCCCACTGGAGCATGGAGCACCCATCAACTACATGATAATGAGGGCCCCTGTTATGCGCCCCAGTGATTATTGGACCTTTGCTTGGGTACAGAATCTGTGGGGCCGCTCTTCTTCAGTGGATGAGGCAATCAAGAAGGCTTATGAAGCTCGCATGGGCCTTAGTATGTTTTGTCTTATTACCTCAGCCTTCAAAGTGCTGCACAAGCCCCAGCCCTTTGTGTTGCGTTAAACAGAGGAGGAGCAATGCTACGGTTAAAGGGCTTTGGTACCCTGGCTGTCCATTCTGTCAATGACCTCACGTCCACGGCGCCGCGAAACGTGGGCACCGCAATGTATGCAAGCCATATGCTCAGCATGGGGTAAATGCCTCATGTGGGCTCATGTGGCACATCTTTATCTCATCCGTATCTTCACATTTCTGCGCCCCCTTGATGCACAGCGCTACCAGTCGCGACACGGGCAGGCTTGAGTGACCGGGGCTGTGCAGCGGAACGAATGTCAACTTGAGGTTTAGCGCGCCAAATGGGGCTTTACGACTGCAGGCTCGATGCCTCAGCAGGCCATGGCTTGTCGCGCTGCATAGTCGCCCCTAACGTCGGGATGACAGCTGGTGTGTCCACGCAAGCCTGGTCAGCCCTGAGGCGTTAATGCAGGTGCTGACCAGGTGCTGGGAAGAGAGGCAGGGCAATGTGAGCGACATAGCCCATGCGTTCTTACGTTACAATTGAAGGCCAGGAGCTGCTGCAGCTGGCAACAGGGACTGGGGCTGTCCAGCTGCATTCTCGTGGTGTCAGCAGCCGCCTCAACCTCTCAGGCAGCGGCACCACCACCATTGCCCCAGGCAGTCATTGGCTGCAGCTGTGCCGGGCGCCTTCATGACCCAGTTCAAGGTGGGTGAGTCAGTCAATCTGGCAGTGCGGGATGCCAGTCCCCATGGCTGGGTAGCCGGTGGGTATACCACGTGTATGGCAGAGGTCCATGGTGGTGGAAAGCGGCCCCTGCTATGGCTGAGGAGTCAGTCGGGCCAGCAGGGCTAGGGCAGAGGTCCATGGTGGCGGGTGCAGCTGGCTCTGGACCCACTGCCATGATTTGGTGCACACAGATGGCTGCAATGCATGCATCCTAGCCAGGGGCCGACTGGATGCAGAACCAGGCCAGGCTGAGTACGCTCCAAACCATGAAGTGCCCCGATGGCCACATCTGTCAAGGTGGAGGGTGTGTCCCTAGGGGCTTGTGAGGGGCTGGTCCTCAGCTGCTGGGCTGCACCCGGCTGAGCCAGTCTAGATTCAACCACATGGGACATACCGCATGGCCTAGCGCTACCTTCCGTTGACTGCCTGCGCCTTGGCCTGCTCCACTGCCAGTGGCACGGAGGCCTTCAGGGTCACGGTGCGGTTCACCACCAGGCGGCCTGGGGCGGTGTCGGGGTCCACGCAGAAGAAGCTGCACAGGGAGGGGCAGGGGCGGGTGAGCCAGGACGAGGGGGAGGAGGAAAAGGAAGGAAGCGCAGTTCAAGGCGGTGCGGACAAACAAGATGTGGAGACCGTGACTGGTTGCCCAGTAAGTGAGGTACCGGGATGGAAGGGGACTGAGAGCAGGAGCAGTAGGCCCCTGGCCCAGCCCCCGCGAGGGGTGAAGGTGAGCAGAGTAAGCCCGGTGCCAGGCCAAGAAGGAGAAGGAAGAGAAGCAGTGATGTGGTGTTGAGGAGGAATGTGGGTTCAGACGTGGAGATCAGAACCTTATCATAACCACTGCCCAACACAAAGTGCATGCTTGCCCTTGCCCCTGCTCCAGCTCCTCCCCATGTCCCCTGCCCCTTGGCCCTGCCCCTTGGCCCTGCCCCTTGGCCCTGGCCGCTCACCCCAGTCGCTCAAACTGCACCCGGTCCCCTGGCTTGAGCTGTGCCAGCCTGGGGCAGCCGTAGCAGCCCGTCAGCGTCTGCAGCGACTCAGGGTTCAGGTCAGCCAGCCAGGCGTTGGGCTCCTCCAGCTTGGTCCTGGCCACCACATGGCCCTCACCATCGCGCTCATACACCATGCCGGGCTCCTCGCTCTTGAACAACACGTCGTACAGCCGGGCCTGCAGGCGGGCATCAGGAGGGGACAGGCACCTTGAGGGCGAAGGTGGAGGGGCACGTGGATTGGTAGGGTAAGGGTTGGTAGGGTCTGGTACTAGAGAGCACCTTGAGGGCAAAGGTGGCTTGGCACGTGGGTTGGTAGGGTGAAGGCTGGTACAGGTCCGGGGCTTAGGGATGGCTGTTGAGCATGGCATGCAGCCAATGGGTGGTGGGCAGGGAGTGAGGGTGGTGCAGCGGCTGGATTAGTGACAGGAGCAGCGGGCAAGGGGAAGTAGGTCCCAGACGGACCTCATCCTGTTCCTGCTTCCCACCCCCTCCCTGTCCTGCCCTGCCTAGCTCAGTCCCCGCCCTGCTAGCCTCCACACTCCCTCCCCTACTACCACCATTTCCCTGACTCGGCCTCCCTACCACCTCCCCTGCCACCCCACCTGCCCTACTCTCCCACCTGGCGCCCCTCCACCCTGGCCTGCCCCTCACCTCCACCCCTCACCTCCACCCCTCACCTCCACCCCTCACCTCTAGCTTCAGCGGCTCCTGGCCAGGCCTGGGCTGCGCCACCCAGTTGAGCACTCCCTTGGGTGGTTTCTTGCTGCCTGGAGGGGACAGGTCCGCCTCCACCTGCACCTCCACCACCCGCCCGCTGCTGGAGTCGGTGCTGTGCCCCACATACTTGACAGGGTAGGCGTACCTGCAGCAGGGGCAGGCCAGCAGGCAGCACAGGGGCAGCATGGAGGGCGCAATGGCAGTGAGTGCACGCAACAGCTTCAGCTAGCCTGGGGAGGTAGGGAGGTGCGCCTATAGTAGACACAGCGGCATCATGAAGGGCGGTGAGGACTAGCGCACAACACGGCTTGACCAGGCTAGGTATGATGAAGGGCCGACTGCTCAGAGAGCAGGTTATTAAGCCATGCAAGGGGGTGCTGGCACTGTAATAAGTGTACATCGTTCACCGGTGCAAGGAGCAGCATGGAGGGCAAAGGAGCAGCATGCGTTGACAACTAGCACACAACTCATTACAGCAGAACAGCAAAAGCGGATGCCCACTCCTGGTCCACCCTTCACCCTGCCAGCCCTTGATGCTGTCTGCCAGCTTCACTCCCTGGCATGGCCATGTGTGATGTGGCTTTCCTGCCCCTGCCTGCACTCCCACCCCTGCCCTGCCCTGCCCTGCCCCTGCCCCTGCCCCCTGCCCCTGCCCCTGCCACCACTCCCTGCCCTGCCCCTACCACCTGAGCATGATGCTCTTCCCGGGCGCCAGGCCGTAGAAGTCCTTATTGTCCTGCAGCCTGAAGTCCGTCTCCTCCATGAACACAACGCGAGTGAAGGGCACCTGGAGCAGGGCAGACCACACAGGAGCAGGCTAGGGCTGGCTACAGCAGCATGCAGGCATGTGGGGCACCTGTGGGGCACCAGGAATCAAAACAAAGCAGAGTCAGGCAGGCGGGGGCAGGCAGACGTGTGTGGGGGCTGGTCAGCGGGCGGGCAGGCGGGCGGGCAGGCGGGCAGGCGGGCGGGCAGGCGGGCGGGCAGGCGGGCAGGCGGGCGGGCAGGCGGGCAGGCGGGCAGGCGGGCAGGCGGGCAGGCGGGCAGGCAGGCAGGCAGGCAGGCAGGCAGGCAGGCAGGCAGGCAGGCAGGCAGGCAGGCAGGCAGGCAGGCAGGCAGGCAGGCAGGCAGGCAGGCAGGCAGGCAGGCAGGCAGGCAGGCAGGCAGGCAGGCAGGCAGGCAGGCAGGCAGGCAGGCAGGCAGGCAGGCAGGCAGGCAGGCAGGCAGGCAGGCAGGCAGGCAGGCAGGCAGGCAGGCAGGCAGGCAGGCAGGCAGGCAGGCAGGCAGGCAGGCAGGCAGGCAGGCAGGCAGGCAGGCAGGCAGGCAGGCAGGCAGGCAGGCAGGCAGGCAGGCAGGCAGGCAGGCAGGCAGGCAGGCAGTGGCTTGAGCCTGCTCCCAGCTGACCTTGTAGATGTCGTCAGTCCTGCCAGGGAACAGCTTGGCGTCCACCTCCTCATAGTGTGACTCCTCAAGGTTGGTGATCACCACCTGCACCATGCATCACGCACCACCACCATGCCATTGTCATATTATGCTGCATGTCCTCTTCATCTAACCCATCATATCTCAGGTATAGGGAAAACATAGGCGTCGATATCTTATTTACAAGCCGGGTCAGTTTACCAAGGCTGCAAAGTGCGAGGAGCTTGTTCCGCGTGTTCCGCAAGTGTACCGCAATGCGCGAGAGTGCTAGTTGCATGTATGGCTTGCACGTCGCAACTTGCAAGTCATCTCAAAACAGCTCGCTTACGCGATAGACGCAACTTCAACGTAGCCAGTGTGACACTACGCGATGCCTTAGCGGACATGTAGCCAAGCTGGCGCGTATACTTATAATTACCGCGCTCGTCGTTGCTACTAACCCGCTTCAATGTAAGATATGTGACCTGACGTCAGACGGATGAAAGGGATGGAGTTGGGAAAGGCTAGTTGAAGCAGTCACTTTGTGTTAGGCGGCAAAGTGCGCTTTTCCATAACTGTCGTGCGGCATAGTGCGCCTTTTGATAGATGTCGAGCGGCAAATCACGTTCTTTGTCAATTGCCCAACGGCAAAGTACGCTTCTTGCAATACGTGTTTTGGAGCGGGAGCGTTTGTGCGGGAGCGTTTGTGCTGTGTTGTGAAGGGTTGGTCATACTTTTGGTCAACGGGGGCGGTTACGGGAATGGGAGACCTCAGATACACTGAATGAACCGCCTTGATCTCTCGCATTAAGCGAACCAATGGTCTCGTCCTCGGTTCGACTAGCATAAATGCCTCGGCTGCGCCTCGGTATGTATGTCCGCGCCAGCTCGGCCTCGGCCATTACTTTCGCATAATGCTCTCGAGCCGCCTATTATCTACTCCCTATTGAGGACAACATGCTCTAATTCATGGAGTTCAATTACTGCATCGCCTTGCCACACACATCATGCGGTGGGTGTTGTTGATATCCGACAAACATTAATATGGTGGTTTTATGTTTACTTTGTTGCTTGTTTTGCAATTTGTATCGCCCCCCACACCACTTAAACTTGCTAGAATAGGCTGTGTAGTTCGCGTATCATGGTGATGGTGATTGGGAGCCAACCATTACTTCGTACAATCACTGCCTCTTGCGATGGTCATTGGCCACCAAGAGCGCAAGCATGAGCGTGATGAGCACCAGACATGGGATCTAGCATGAAATAGTGATCTTGTCCAGCGAGCCTGTTGAGTACGCATGGCCACCAACTGCCGAGATAGAAAGAGGACGAAGAAAAGTAGACAGAACGCCACCTGTCATTTGTTAGGCACTAAACTTGGAAAGCAAGCAATAAGCAAGCATAAGAGAATAAATGGCATGTTGTTACGTCTTTCGTCGTTAGTAAAGTCAAGACAATTTATTTCTTATGATTGTCCATCGGCAATTGACAAAGCACGCTTCCTGAACAAGTGTCGGGGAGCATTTGTGCGGTTGTGTTGAGTGGTTGTGTTGAGAAGGGATGGTTATAGTTGGTAGACAGGGGCGGTTACTGGTATGGGAAACCTTCAACCTTTAATCCCCTCGTCCTCGTCTCTGCTTCCATACATGCCTTGGCTTCGCCTCAGCATGTATGTCCACGCCATCTCGGCCTCGGCCATTATCTTCGCATGATATGCTCTCAGATCGCCAATCTACTACATACACCCATCATAACCTAGCCACTCTGATACATTCATGCCCCTGCCAGGTCCTCTGCATGAGCCACATGAGCCATCACGCATGATGCACACCACTACCACCATCTACAGCTCACGCACTTTCTGAGCCATCCATTGCCACCCCTTCCTACCCCATCTGACACCTCAGCCCACTACCACCACCTATTACAGCAGACCCACTTTCCCAACCATCCCCAGCCACCCTAGTTGATGCCTTCCAACCCCTTGACCCACTAAGTCCCTCCCACCCCTGAGCACCTTGAGGGGTCTGAGCACTGCCAGCACGCGGGGTGAGGTGGCGTCCAGGTCAGCGCGTATGAGGTGCTCCAGCTTGTGCATGTGGATGATGTTCTCGGTGCGGCTGATCCCAATCTCCCGGCAAAAGCTGTTGATGGCAGCGGCAGTGACGCCACGCCGCCGAAGACCTTGCCACAGCCACAGCCACAGCCACAATCACAAGCACTACCACAGGCACTACCACTGTCACCATGCAGCATGGTCTTGGCAATGCGCCACTGTAAGTCAACAACACACCATGAAGCATACATGCATGCAACCATGCAGACCTCAGCCATGCAGGCAGTCACATGCAGCACACCCTTACAATGGTGAGGGAACCTGCCCGAGGGTGGCTAGGAGGCATGGTTGGGGTAGCGCTGGAGTCATTGCTGACTACCCCTCTCTCCCACGGGTGTGGATGCTTGCCTGCTTGCCCTAGCTTGCACACCCTACCCAAAGCAGGCTGCCCGGGCCCCCTGTACCACCTCGTCGCCCTGTCCCGCCTGGCCCACCCCTATGCAGAGTTGGGGGCCTGTCCAAACTACCAAAAGCAGGCAATGCCTCAGGCTACACTGCAGGCGTGTTGACCCAGGCATCGTCAACCACCCTGTTTCCCCCTTTCCCTAGCTCTCCCCCTAGTGTCAATACATACTCCTGCTCCTCTAACCCGCCCCTCCTCCCTTCAGCCGTTTCCTGTGAGCACCCAGCCACCCATCAAGCCACACATACATCAACAACTTGACAAAAGCCCATGAGGCAGCGCCTAGTAATTAACCCAGGCAACCTCGTGCCCCTCCTCCCTTTTGCTGGTGTGGCTGCTTGGAGGGATCACTGGGTAAAAGCTGACTGGCTGACTAGCTGACTGGCTGACTGGCTGACTGGCTGACAAGCTGACTCCATATAGAAGCACCTGACAGGGTGAGGAGGCGAGGATCGTCCCAGCCGTTGACAAAGCCAGCCGTGACCAGCTTGTTGAGCTTGCGCTTGGACATTACGGTGTTGGTGATGTTCAGCCGGCTGTACTCCCACACGTGAGGCTTGTACAGCCCCAACACCTCTAACAGCCTGGGGGGCAGCAGGCAACCACACCAGTGAAAGAGAGGGGGCTGGAGGGTTAGGGTTAGGGTTAGGGTTAGGGTTAGGGTTAGGGTTAGGGTTAGGATTAGGGTTAGGGTTAGGGTTAGGGTAGGTTTTAGGGGTATGGTAGGGGATAGGGGTAGAATCTGGCTTAATCTGGGTTAATCTGGCTGAATCCCAGGGGTGGGTGGGTGGGGGGAAGAGGCTAAGGGGAGGGCTCCTGAAGCTCCTCAAGCTAGGGGAGGAGGGTGGGCACAATCCTCATAGACACCAGCATCATTGAGGCAGCTGCTGGACCTCCAGAGCACACGCATGGTGGCTCCCGCCAGCTCCAACAACCAGTACAGGCCAGACACTCAAAGTATTCGAGGCCATCAGCACCAGCACCGCCACCTTCACTCCGGCAGCAGTAGAAGGGCTCCGGCTGCAACCTAGCACCTCCAGCAGTGGCACAACCATTGTGAGGCCCACACCTACTGCCTGCCCTGCCCTACCTTCTTCTTCTTGGCTCTCCCATGCGCCACCACCCTCCCCTCAGGATTGCACCCTTCCCTTCCCCTCCTGCCCAGCCTGTGATCTCACTCACCAGAAGTATGAGGCGCGCCGTGTCTCAAACTCCAGGGTGCACAGGGAGTGGCTGATGTTTTCCAGCGAGTCCACGATGCAGTGCGTGTAGTCATAGGAGGGGTAGATGCACCACTTGGCACCTGCAAGCAGGCGGGAGGTGACAGGGGCGAACGGCATGGGGCGGTGGGCAGTGTGAAGGGAGGGAGGCAGGCAGGGGACGCTGCACATGGCATTGTGTTGCAGGCTAGCATTTGTAACAGCAGACCAGACTGAGGATCAGGAAGGCAGAAGTAAAAACAGCGAGGTGGAAAGGCAGGAGGGAAGGGAAGGGGCGGCAGGGGTGAGGATGAGAAGGGAGGCAGAAGTAGAAACAACCGTGGAAGACAGGCAGGAGGGAAGGAAAGGAAGGGGTGAGGAGGGGAAGGGAGAAACCAAACACAACGCCCCTTATGCGAGGAGGGCACAGTAGGGGCAAGAAGCCAGATGGGCCTGGCCTCTCGCCACACCAGTCACTTGCCAGTCACTTGCCAGCCTGTAAAGAGACTTTTGCAACTGCCACCAACTTGCTGGCAGGCCAGAGGCTGGCATAGAGGTGGCATAAAGGTGGCATATTGCTGGCAGGCCCCTTGCAGCTGTCCCTCTGCCAGTGGTTAGTGCATGCCTGGCCCCGGTCACACCAGCCTGGTGCAGGTCACACCAGCCTAGTGCAGGTCACACCAGCCTGTCATGGCTACCTGCGTGCGGGTGCTCCACGTATTTGATGCGGTATGCGATCAGGTCGAACATGTTGTAGTTGTTGTTCTTGTGATCCATCTTCATTCTCAATGTGGCCTGCAGGCACCAGGGAGCCACACAAGAGAGGCTGGAGCAGTGAGCAGCTCCACATCAACCTCAGCTGCCCGACTCAATGTGGCCTGCAGGCGTCAGAGAGGTGAACCAGGCTGGAGCAGTGCCTCTGACTCGACCTCAGCTGCGCTGCCCGACTTCTCCTAACCACTCCTGACATGCCCAGTTGACCATCACTAGGCCACTGATTGCTACCCAAACCTGCTCAGCCCCTCCTATC
Organism: Haematococcus lacustris; assembly: GCA_030144725.1. Taxonomy (NCBI): domain Eukaryota; kingdom Viridiplantae; phylum Chlorophyta; class Chlorophyceae; order Chlamydomonadales; family Haematococcaceae; genus Haematococcus; species Haematococcus lacustris. Next base: position 11,475 of record JASKMD010000352.1, read on the forward strand.
AGCTACTGGCATGCCCACCTGAACATGACTAGACCTAACCCTACTAACCCTACCTGACCATCAATGGGCCGTAGGGCTCTTCTCTCTCTGCTGGACCTGACCTCACTATAGGCACTGCACTGCCCTAGCCTCCCCTCCTCCACCTTCCGGGCAGTTTCCAGGACTTCAGACACTTCCCGCTCTCCTGCCCCTGCCCTGTCCCTGGCCCTGCCCCTGGCCCCCTACCCTGCCCCTCTACCCTGACCCCCTGACCTGCCCCTCCTCAAACAGCCCGCGCCGCATGTCCTCAAACAGCCTCAGCGACTCCTCTATCGGCCTGTCCCTCCAGGGGCTGGGCTCACGCTGCTCCCGCGACACCTCTATCTCCGCCTTGGTCTGAACTCATAGGGCGAGGGGGAAGGCAGCAGCAGCAGTGGCAAGGCTGGTGATCAGTTGATAAGCTAGTGGCAGCAGCAGCAGCAGCAGCAGCAGCAGCAGCAGCAGTGGTAGGCAGGGCTGGTGTCCAGTTGATAAGCTGGCAGCAGCAGCAGCAGGAGCAGCACCAGCAGCAGCAGGGGCAGCAAGAGAGGTGGTGCAGACACACCTGGTGGCACACGAATGCGTGGCCTGATTTGATCAGCTGCACTGCCAGGTCGTACAGGTGTTGGAAATAGTCGGAGCTGTAGGTTACCTTCCAGGGCTTCCAACCCATCCAGGCCACAATCTCCTGCGCCACATGAGCCATGTGCAGCATGCATGATGCCACATGGCATTTAATGCAGCGTACATTCAAGATCTTGACTGGCTCTATGCAAGCCGCTGCTGCAATCTGGCCTTGCTACTCCTGCTGCTGCTGCTGCTGCTGCTGCTGCTGCTGCTGCTGCTGCTCCTGGCGCCCCTGGTGCCCTGGCTTCAGCTTGTGGCAGCTGTCAGGGCAGCAGACCTGGATGTGCTGGATGTACTCCTGCTTCTCCGCCTCAGGGTTGGTGTCATCATAGCGCAAGTAGCACTGACCGCCCGCATACTCCGCAAAGCCAAAGTCAACAAACATGGCCTGCAGGAAGGCATGTGATGTAGGTCCATGCAGTGTCATGCAGTTCGCGAAGTGAGAAGTGTAGGTACCAAATCCTGACATGCTTGGCTCTTGCTCTCAGTGTCAAGTGCTCAAAAACAGTTACACCTCTTAATAAATAATGATAATGGAGCAGGGCTTCTTACAGGCCAAACCACAAACAAAGGGTGACCAGGCAGGTGAGCAGGTGAGCAGGAGCATGAGGCAAATCAATGCATCAGAGCAGAGCGCAGGTGCTGACGCCAGATAGGCACCACCTTGGCATGCCCAATGTGCAGGTAGCCATTGGGTTCTGGAGGGAAGCGTGTCCACACCGCCCCTCCTGTGACCTGCATGCCACCATCACACCATCACACCTTCTAGTCTCACCCCCTGGAGAAAGAAGAGTGATCACCTCGGTACCAAAAGCAGCACAGGGAGTGCCTGGCTAGCTGACTGCTGCTTCTAAGCTCGTTGCTTGTTGCTGCTGACGCGTGCTCACTGCTAGGATCATACAGCCTATGATAGGATCATACAGCCATATAGCCTGCCTGTCACATGGACGCCAGGTAGTTGAGCCCTCCCTGCCTCCTGAAGCAGCCGGCATCACACATGTCACGCCTGGTCACACCGTCATGGTGTTGCCGCCTGAGGTCACACCTTGAGATGTTGGGCTAGCTGCTCAGGGGTGTTTGAGATGCGCATGACGCTACCATCGCTGAAGGGCACCTGGAGGCAACGGAGGGCAGACACGCTTGCGTCAGGAGCTGAGCTCAGACCTGGTTTCGGTGCGGCCCCAGCTGGACATGCTGACGTGGAGAGGTGCTCACCAGCAGTGGGCCGCCCACCCAGCTGCTGCCACGCTGGCACACTGTTTGGCCTGTGGCAGTGGGTGGCCACCAGTGCGCCAATTCCCACATGCAAGCACAAGTATGGAGGCGGCTGCCGCTGCCGCTGCCACTGGCTGTCACTACCCATCCTGATCTTCTGCTGGCCATCTTCCTCCCTCTGCAACCCTCTCCTCCTCCCCTTTCACATCTCCCTTCCGTCCCTGCCACCACCTGCCTCACCCAGCTTTGTACATGCCGTCATCACCTCTGTCTGCCTCCCCCTTTGGCCACCCTCACCTCTGTGTGGACGTGGTTGTTGTCCTGGGGCTTGCGGAAGGCCTCAGCGTCAGCGTACGGGTCCACCACCGCCACTGGAGCAGCAGCTGCCTGGTGGGGTGGCACAGAAAGGGGGTGGGTGATGTGTAACACTGGCACTGTGCCTGGGGTGGAGCTGTGGGGTGTTAGTGGGCGACAAGCAGGCAATATGGTACACATTGGAGAGTAAGGGTAGGAGCAGTAGAGGCTGGCAAGGGGTTGCTTTGCAGCAGCGGACTTTGGCGAAAGGTGCAGAGTATGTGCCTCACCTCTGGTTGCACCTCCGTCTCAGCTGTCTTGGCGGAGTCAGCCTGCAGGCAGACCACCCTCTTCCTTTGGTTCAGCAGAGTCCACTGGCATGATGCCCCTAATACTACACACTAGGAACATGACACTGGCATGATGCCCCTGCTATGATTAGAGTGGTCATTTTGGTACTTCTTGCTATTCCGCAGCATACATAGGAATGAACAGCAGGAAGAGAGCAGGGGAGGCAGTGAGGCATGAAGCAATGCATGGGCAAAACAACAGCATCACCATGATGCCTCCCTTTGGGTCATCGTCACCACTGTCAGCAGCAAAGGACGGGGTGATGAAAGAGGCCTGAGGTGGTCCATGAGTACATCAACAGCACCTGCAGAGCCCTTATCTAGCTCATCTTAGCTAGCTTAACTAGGGCCTGGTGTCAGCAGTGGAAACAAGGGTCACTTCGTGTCTTGACGTCACGGAGTACTCAATGATGATGCTAATGTCAGTGGTCTGCAAGCATGAATGGCAAGAGGCATAAGACCTGCCCCACCTTGGCTGGCTTGGCCACCTTCTTCTTGTCCGATGGCTTCAGGTCCGCCTCCGTCTTGGGTCCCAGCAGGGCTACCAGCGCAGACTCCAGCTCCGCCCGCACCGCCGCACCGTCCGCCCACTTCAGGGTGCGGGTGATCTGGCCCAGCAGGATGTTTGGGTTCACCTGGTACCTGACCAGGGGCAGTGCGGGGGAGAGGCAGGCAGACAAGGCAGATGGCTCACATGCACCCTGGCGATCCAGCAACCCTGCAAGCCTGCACTGATCAACCCCCTGGCGGCATGCCAGCCCCTGCAGCTCTGCAAGCCATCACACCCATGCCTGGAGTGCCTCCCTCTCCCCTGCACTCTTCTACTCCTTACTCCTCTCCTCGGGCATTTGCCCTAACACCACCACCGTGTCCCCCTCCACCTGCACCCTCCCTGTCCCTCCCCCTTGCACTCCTCTGCTCCTGACTTCTCTCCTTGGACTCTTACCCTAACACTGTCAACCCTAACACGCGCCACGCTCCCTATGCCTGCAGGGCCAGCCTTGCTCAATGGGCACAGCGCCATGCCGCTCTCCTGCCTAGCTAGGCCCTAGAGCCACTGTTGCTACCTGCTGCTGCTGCTGCTGCTGCTGACCGCTGCTAACCCTCCCGCCTGCCCTGGTAGGAGCCCTTCTCCCCCCTGGCCTTCTCTGCCCCTGGCCTCTAGTGCCCTGCCTGCTGCTGCTGCGAGTCACTCCCAGTCCAGGGGACTGGGAGGGGGTGCGGTCTCAGGCCTCTGCTCCTGTTTCGAGATAGGTGTGGCTCAGACTGGGTGGCTGGCTGTGATTGAGGGGCAGGGCAAGGCAGGGCTCCAGCCTGCCCTGCTACCCGCTGCACACACCTGTCCTCCAGCAGGCGCGCCTTGTGCTCCTCCACCACTGCTGCCACCGCTGCCTTGATGTCATCAGGGGTCACCTGCGGCCAGGAGAGCCTCGCCTGACCCAGCCTGGCTTCCAACCCTGGGCTGTGCACTTGAGCCGCGAGTGGCGGTGCTCTGCTGCTCTGTGGCACTATGGCGATAAGGCACTTGTGTGCTGGGGTGTGCTGCCACTGCCACTGCCACTGCCACTGCCACTGCCACTGCCATTGCCACTGCCTCCCAAACACGGCGTGCTGCACTGCCCAGTTGCACAGCTGGCTTCCTCATGGACACCCACCTCCACCCCAACCCCAGCTGATTGCTCCAGGGCTGCTGTGTCCAGGCTGCCGGCTGCCAGTTTCTTGAGGTAGTCAAATGCACCGTCCATCTGGGCATTGCTCTGTGTGGGGGCAGGCAACGCCAACATAACCTCGTGTAGCCAACAGTCGGCCTGAGGGCCAGCACCCAGAGCTTCAATCTGCCTCACGATAGGCACCTACCTTGATTTTCTCCTCCAGGACGTACGACAGCAGCGTGGGGCGGTGCACCAGTGCATTGGCTGGGAACTGCACAGCCCATACCCAAGCGGCTGTCAGCTCCATCCCAATATCTGCGGATGATTGCGGTGCACATGTACCTTTCCGGCTGCATAGTACAGCAGGTTGCCTTTGGACTTGGGCAATCCCTGAGTCGCCCCTGCTTCGTGGATGATCTCAGTTAGTGTCTTGCGGAACTTGGGGTTCACGGACGCGTTCCTAAGCGCGGCGTCACGCGCTAGTGTCCGCTGAGGCCATCGCCCTAACTTGCGGCCGCAAGTCGATGCGGCCAGCTACGGGTTGCGGCCCTCCTACTTGGCGGTGTTCTCGTCCAGGCCCAGCGATGTAAACAGCGACAGCGCTGCAGCCTCATCCGCAGCTTCCTGTGCTTTGCGTTCTTCCTTGCTCATTACGGCCGTGTGATTGTAGCACAGCCCAGAGGCCTGGTAGAAGGGCTGCGGTCTAGAACAAGCTCCTATTACTAGCCTGGCAAGGCTTAGCACCCTAGAGGCAGTGCGCATTCCATTACTTCCCTGGCACCTCTCCATGCACTTCGTCATGGTCATGCAAGCGTGGTCTGCATGTGATCAGGCAAGCTTGCATGCAGACTCTATCTCGATCTCAGCGGATCTCAGTGAATGCTGAGCCAGTAGGGCGCGACCGGACCTTGTTAAGGTTAATAGTCTTAACACAACCTTAACACAGCCGCCTGGCCCCGCCCGGCTCTCTTTCTGCCCCGCTCTTGCTGTGATGGATGGAGAAGCAGCCAATGATTGGGATGCCGACGAGAGCGAGAGCGTAAGCGATCTGTTTCGTAAACGCCAAGGGTTTGTTAAGGTTTTTGTTAAGGTTTTGATAAGGTAGTTAATATGTGTGTACTGTGTTAAGGTTGTTAATATTAACAGTCGCGCCCTATGAGCCAGGCGGAGTGTAAAGACACCCATGTGTGGGTGCGCTGGATGTGTGGGTGCGCAGGACGAGAGGGGTCCTGCCTGAGGAGGTGAGGGAAACTTCACCGTTCGTTCACCAACAAACGAAATTCAACGACAACAGTGTGACCACGCTGACACATAAAACCTAGGACTGGGACTGGGGCTTGTATGGTATTGAGCAGTGCATGTTGACACAGCACGTCGACTTTAACTCAGGTGTCCCCAACTAACAGAAAAAGTACCCCTGGTAATCAAAACGACGCCGCGTCCCAGCCACGTGGTCTCTAGTTTTGCTACGCACATCCTCGGATAGAGCGCTCTGTCAGCTACGGGGTGAAGCGTGCTTCATTATTTCCCGTACATTGCGGCTCAATCTTCACATTCAAACTCATGTGTGTACTGCTCATGCGGGCCTCGCCGCGACACACCGCCGCGACCGACGTGGCCCATTAGCCCCTGCAAATAGTCAGGGACAGTCGCCGCAGTCAAAAAGGTCATCACGGCATGCCAAACAGATGCAAATGAGCAATACAAGGTGTGTAGGACACCTGACTTTAACACGTGTACGGTCGGGCATAACAAGTCACCCACCCTAGTGCTGGCTCTCACCCTCCCAGCTCACAACGGGCAAGGAATGATGGATTACCACTAGAGCGCGACTGGTTAAACTAACTTCCTGCTGTTTTGGGCCTTTAACGTGCTTTAACCAAATCGTTAACCATCTTTAACCAGTCTAGCCTAACACCCTGACGACCCGGAGTGCAATTGGGGTTTGGCGATAGTAAGATAAAAAAGTTTCTGTCAGACTTTGACAGAAAGACATTGCGGCTGTCTTCGAGACTTTGCTATCGGCGCGGTTTGCATTATGACTAGGCCGGGAGATCACCCTTCGCCCTCCATCGCGACTGCGGAGTGCGACCTGGCGGGAGTGTTAAAGATTGGTTAAACTTTTTGGCTTGGTTAAAGATGGTTTAACATTCCGGGTCACGCTCTAATTACCACTAGGCAAGCAGCAACCAAGCCCACCCGCTCGCATCGGAGCTTCGTGACAGCCGGTCCACCAGCTAGCATACCAGGCAATAGTCTACAACTACTGAGATGGAAGGTCTGGAGCCACAGACAATACATGTAAAGCAGGGAAGTTTAGGCAACGTCGACATGGGCGGCGTATGGAAAGGACAGCTTGCTTGTTGGGCAAGCAATGACGTCTGCACGTCCCGCCAACCGCCCCTCGTTTGCCTGGCTTTGTGGAGACCCGACTTTCGCAGATGCAATCCTGCAGTTGCGCGTCTCTTACCAGTCTGATGATTTGCCGGGTCTCCCCGTGCATCGCGCTGTCCTGGCCGCCCACAGCGAGTACTTCAAGGCCAGGCTGCTGCGCTGGGCCGGGACTCAGGGTGCTGCCAGCTCTCAGCCCTCCACCACAGTGCCGAACATCGCAAAGACCGGCAGCATCACCCCCAAGCCCTCAGCAAAAACTGCCAGCCAGATAATTCAGATGATGACCTCTACATGGGAAGGTGGTGGCTGCAGCAATGCAAAGCGAGCACAGCGCCATGTTCCCTCGCTGCAGGATTGCAAATCGAGCACAGTGCAGGATAACTTGCAGTGTGCTGGGGCATGCAATCAGACTCTCCCACATCAAGCTATGGAGCAACCAGGCAGCCCCCACCCCTCTACACCTTTCTTGGAGGAGACCTTTGACAGCCAGGCTGAGTGCGATGCCGCCCACTTGGTGGTGCGCTGCATGTATGAGGGGGAGCTGGCTGAGGAGGTGAAGGACCCGCTCACACTGGCCAGGGTGGGTGACAGGAGTAAGCTTTGGCTGGTCGCACACCTGGCACATCCCACTACATCAAAGCAATGTGAACTATGTCCATTCAGGGACCGGTCAGGCTGCAGGCATGTGCATGTGCATGTGTCTATGCAGCACCAGGGGCGACATTGGGGGCACTGTGCTGTATGTGAGCAAGCCAGCAAACGCGAGCAGCAGTGAGCTCTTCTCGTGGAAGGGAAGGCTGGTGCTTATGCCTGTGCAGGTGTGCCGTGTGGCTGAGCGCTGGGCCTTCCCCTCCCTCTGTTCCAGTTGCTTACAGAGGCTGGCTGACCTGCGCCCCTCACAGCTGCCAGCGGAGCAGCTGGTGCTGGTGCTGCAGACCCTGCCTGATAGCTGTGCTCTGTTGCCTGAGCACAAGAAGTGGCAGCAACTTGTGTTATGCCGTATTTTGAGCCTGTTTGGAGATGTCCACGCCGTCATCACCAACGCCCAGCTGAGAGAGTACTTCCAGCAGCTGCCCTTTGCAGCAGTGCAGCAGTGGGCAGGCAGCGATGCGTTGACAGTGGACAGTGAGAACAGCGTGGTGGAGCTGATCAGCCTCTGGATGGCCGGGCCAGAAGGTCGGGTTGCTTCCCAGCAACGGAAGCAGGAGCTGTCCTGCCTGGTGCGAGTGCATCACCTCAGCCCAGGTGGGGATCGCAGACGATTCCGTAACAATACCATCGCTGGCATATTTGACATTAGCACAGCAGGGTTGTAAATTGTTTTGCATGCATTGTTTTATCATGTATATATGTATATGTCATATAGTATTGTGTGCAGTGTATGTAATGGATAATCGGCGGGCCGAGTACATTATGCGAAAATAATGGACGAGTCCGAGGCGAGGTGGCCATATACACCGAGGCGTAGCCGAGGTGTATATGGCCGCGGAGACGAGGACGAGTCCATTAGATTCGCGTAATGTGCGAGGTAGAGGCGATTATCTGGTATATCTGAGGTCCGCGGCCCGTCAATTATACAAAAGTGCTCCCCGCGGCCCGTCAAATACAAGAGTGCTCCCCGCGGCCCGTCAATTATACAAAAGGGCAGTCAACGTTTGATCAAATATCTGAAGTTTTTGACGACGAAGTGGCTTAGCAGCAACGACAGGGCGTTCTATTTGTCTATTCGCAATGAGCGCGGCCTGCCCAAAGCCCGAAGCTTCTAGTCAACATGCCAGCCTGGCAATTATAAGTATACATGCCAGCCTGGCAATAGTCCGCTAAGCTACCGCGCTTTGTTGCATTTGTTGCGTTGAGGTTGCTAGGTGCGCTGAGGTGCAAGCCGTACATGCAACTAGCACACTCGCGACTTGCGGTACACTTGTGGAACACGCGGAGTAAGCTGCTCGCACTTTGCAGCCTTGATATACTCATCCGAGTTATGAAGAATTATTTGATCCTGTATTTTGCATACACTTCAGATATGTATATATATAGGGCATACTACTATATATATATATAGTATTATGCGCTGGTGCCCCTGCGCCCTGTGGGCCTGGTACTCCGTGTACGCCGGCCGCTGCATGTAGTCGGAGCAGCATTGCTCAAGCTTAACATTAACCGATTCATTGTTTCAAGTTCCCCGATGGCCAAAGTACGCCTAGAATTTGCCTCATCACCTCACCACGTAACATGAGGCACAAAACCTCGCACACAAAGTCTTGGTCCTCCTGCCGTTGCTGGCAGTGGCGACACATCTCATCATCTGCCACGGAGCGTTCACACTTGCGTGCTCATGAAGCCTCCCATGCTGATGCTTTGACCAAAGCAAGCCACCCGCCTTGGCCGGCTGGCTTTGTATGATCAGCCACCTACCCCCTCGATATGGTTGCCAGCCTGGTTGCCACCCTTGCCTGTCCTGTATATACAATACTATACTATATATATGTACTATATATGTACCCTAGTCTCCCTTTTGATTCCCGAGGCCTCGGTAACTATATTTAACATATTATTTATGGCCTTATCACCTGACCACGTCACATGGGGCACTGGACATCGCACACAAAGTCGTGGTCCTCCTGCCGTTGCTGGCAGTGGCGGCATATCTCATCATCTGCCTCAGACCGTTCAAACTTGCGTGCTCCTGCAACCACCCATCCTGCTGCCTTGGCCAAAGCAAGCGCCTTGGCGGGCTGCCCGTGTGTGAGCGGCCGCCTCAATCCTAGACATGGTTGCCAGCCTGGTTCCCACCCTTGCCTGTCCTGTGACCCCAGCCTTTGCCCTAGCCTGGCCCACCTCCCTCGACCTTGCCCGGGGCTAAGCAGCCACCCTGCTTGCCGCCCTGGCCTGGCCCACCGCCCTAACATTGTCCCCAGCTTGGCCCGCCTCACCCTCGCTGTTGCTGCTGTTGCTGCTTCCATTGCTAACGTCGTCGCTGCCGTTTATGTCGTGCAAGAGCAGGAGGTGTGCTAGGCGATGCGGCAGGGTTGCGGCCTAGATAAGGTCCAATATTAAACAGTTTGCGAGGTCTCCCCGGTAATCGCTTCTCAATCACTGCCACTTGACGATCAAGAGACATTTGGACGCGTTGTCCATCGTGCATAATGAGCTCGCGGTGCAGATTATCAGCTGCGTCAAATTGGTCACAAATTGGTCCATTGTTGGCACTTTCGTTAAGGTCAACTAATATTACTACTTCCTGAAAAACTAAATAAATACAATGTTTAATCATTCCCGGTTTCCCGGAAGGACGAAGTACGTTACTGTATATGTACTATATGTATAGTACATAAATATATACATAGCATAATGTGTTGATGCCCCTGTGCCATGTGGGCCTGGTATTCCACACATATGCGCCAGCCACTGCATGTAATTGAAGCAGCAGCCCCTGCTCAAGTTGAACAGATGCTGAAATGTCTGCCGTGCTTCTGTACACCTGTCGCAGCTTACGCTCTTGGCCGCCTGAGCTCCTTGGCTTGGTTCACTATCCCAGGGACATCCACGTCCCAAGTGTCATATGCAGCCAGCTATGGGTTTGGCATGGACGGGGTGCTGGGTGTGGCGCAGGCCCCTCCTGCCTGGTCTGCAGCACCCCGCAAGAAGCTGATCCCTGATGAGCTGAGGCGACGCACCACCTTGAATTGGGCCGTGCCCCGGCATCAGCTGGCTGACCTGTTTGCCAGCAAGGACCTGCCAACGACGCTTGACTCTAAGCACATGTACTCAGCAGGGGTGGGCTGGATATTTTTCCTACACCTGATGAGAGAGACACAGGACGAGTTTGGCTTGAGACTCAATTGCTTCTGCCAGCTGGTGACATACGCTGAATGCAAGCACTGGGCGCATTCCCTGGGAGCCAGGCTACCGCATGGCACGCCTGTCAACCTCTCCATTGCCCGAGGAACACGCCTTCAGGGCGGCTTTGTGAAGTATGACCACAGCCAAGGGATTCGGACATGCATGTACAGCAATGGCATAGGCACTGGCGCCTTTGCAGTCAAGGGCCTGAGGTCAGTCGCAGACCTTGATCCATTCCTGCTGGATGGCTTCCTGCGCATTGATGCAGCATTGCACGTGCTGCACCGGCCAGGCCAGCAATGAGGGCTTTAGGCAGCATGGGAGGTGACCAAGGGCCTCTCGCCCATGCTGTGTGTATAGCCGCAATGCGCACTTGTCAGCCCAGCCACTCATGCTGCCAGGGTCGCAAGGGCATGGGCAGAAGGGTGCAAGATGTGCTATTCTGGCACATGCTGGACTTAAATCGCGGCACATGGCAGGTGTGGCAGATTGATGCTGTACCACTTGGAGGCCTGACAAGCACGTGGTTGTTGGCAAGACGTGGTCCCTGTAGGTGGGGCAATGTGGGTTTTCTGGCACATGCTGGACTGAGACATTGGCACATGGCAGGTGCGGCAGCTTGATGTTACAACACTGGGAGGCCTGACATGCACAGAACCTGACACACCTGCATTTTCATAATGCATGTCATCGACAGCTGCATGGCCAGGCAGTGTGAACTTGCTTTCAATTAGTGCAGAAGATGGCGTTGATGCAGAGTTGCTGCCAGGCCTACAGTGCCACTAGTATCGTGATCAGTGCACCCCCTTGCAGCACTAGCTGGAACTGAGCAGAACAAAACTCCTTGCAGGTTCACTTTCTTGCAAGTTCTTATGTTTTGCTGTTCTTCATCTGCTAGCCTTGCATCAGGCACTTGGGGTCAGTATGGTCAGATGTGGATGTGGTCTTCATCAATCTGAGTGAGTCGCCTTGCTCAGGCCATGACGCCGCCTCCCTTAGCCAAGCCTGCGTTGTACCAAACGTAGCGGTTGTGCATGATGGCTTCCCACATGTTGTCCATGTCATTGGCTGGCGTATCAGTAACACCCCTCCTTTCCGCACAATCACCGAGCACCTTTGTTACCTCCTCCCAGATCGTGTCTTCCTGCTCCACCTCCCACCCCCTAGCCCCGTGGGCCAGCATGGCCTCCGCAATCTTGTGTGAGGGACCATTTACCTAGACGACCCATGTGACTCACATGGTGCTGCTAAGACTGCATGCTGGCCAGACGCAGCAGCAGCTGCTGCACAGCCTCCTCCACATCTGCAACAAGGCCATGGGGGCGCCCCGAAGACAACGGCAGCGGTGCAGCGACTTCAGCAGCCCAGCCTGATTATGCCCCTGGCCCACCTGGCCCCAGTGAGGTCTGGGAGGTGCGCGGGGGTGGGGCCGAGCATCAGCTAAGTTCCCTTCTCTCCCTACGTCAGTCGGGGGACCCCAACTAACAGAAAACCTACCCCTGGTAGTAGGACGGCTGTAACTCTGCACTCCCTGCGCCAAATATTATGCTAGATGATTCATAATGTAGGCAACCCGGCCAGCTACCTTTCACCCACTTTATAGAATTATCCAGTCAGTAGGCCGTGCACAGCAAAGCATCAAAGTTAGTAATTCAAATTTGAGCCGTTGCGGAGCATGCAGTCATCGCTTCGACCGCCCGCGTAGCTTTGGCTGCTCTACGAGAGCATGCGCGTCGGCAGCAACAGTCGGATCGGAAAGCGGTTGCAACGATGTGGCACTGAGCCCACCTCCTCCCCATACCTGGAGGGCAATGCCACAGCTCGACCATTTTCACTTGCAACATGCTACTTACTAGGTTGAGCTCCTCTCAGACATTGCTACAAGCACTCATACTCAGACAAGCCAAAAGCTCACTTTGGTCGGTGACCCCCAACTCCCTTAGCCGATCTCAGGACCGGGGCCATGCAGTCAGACACACAGCTCCACACCATGACCGAGTTTGGACTCGGCTCCTCTGAGAGTTACACTCCCCTACATCCCATCCACCTGCGTGCAACGTTTCATAGCTCAACTGCCACCCCACAGCCCCGTAGCCCTGATTCTGCTTGGAGAACATGATGTCACTTTGAAGATGTCAAACTGATAGAGGCCTGGGCTGTTTAACGTGCGGTTTGTTCTAGTAAATGCGCCAAGGGGTCAAGAACAAACATTTTGTGGCCGTTTTCCTGTGGGTGCAACGGGTGCAACACAGTGGAGGACACAGTGGAGGAGGGGGGTTCCAAGCCGGTGATACCTTAGTGTGCGCCGACCCAAATGGTGTATTCGGCGGAAGCGAGTATAACAATATGTTCCAAACACCCCGTCAAGGTGCCCTGAACGCCCGGCAAACATCGCGTTGGGTGTTGGCCGGACATTCCATTTGTGCACAACCAGCTCACTACGCTAGGTAGATGGGGCCACAGCGATGCAGCTCACCGTGCCAAGGATACCCGTCTTGCCGCTGTGGTTTGTTCGCGGGCACATGTGGCAGTACGCGAGCAAAGACTCCAATGGCTTGCGCTGAAGGTCAGATGACGCGGACTGAAAAGCAGCTGCCAATGTGATGAACGGTATCGAAAACGGTGCAGTATTGAGAGGGTAATTGCATGCATATTACCAACCCCATGTTGGGGCGGCATGAATAGGTGGGACCCGAACGAGATTTTGATCCACCGAACAAGGGTGACGTGTGACGCTGGGTGGAACAAGACAAAACGAAGGGAGGTGGGGCTGCTAGGCATAGCCTAAACTACACTGTGATGCTTACATAGCCTAAGCTTCAGGCCCTCGTCACTAGCACAAGAAAACCAGGATCAACATGCCCTGTGTGTTCATAAGTCACGGCTGTGCCACCACAAGTCATCAAGGAGCTGGTGCGTCCTCTATGGCATGCACGCACGGCGCCAAGCATGTTGTAGCACTCGTCGTCGTCGCTCCACTCGTCGCCCGTCGTCGAAAGCTTTCACCAAGGCGCGGGCATGCCGCCGGGCTTGCCATACCCGCTAGCCACCGACCCCGGCGTGTCCGGCCCCCGAGCTTCCCAAGGCGCTGCGCTCCCCCCACCCGTGCTGCCCGCCGAGTGAGTGTGACCGC
>JASKMD010000353.1:0-64489 GCA_030144725.1 Haematococcus lacustris
TTGGCTGCAAAGGAGCAAGCAGACACTCGGGCAAGGATGGCAACACAACAACTCCATGTTGTAGCCATGTACCGCAATTCATTACTACCATTGCCTCAGAACACGCTTAAGCTCAGCCTACTACAACTAAGGCAATTGTGGGGCGTGGTAGGAAAGGGTCCGCCGGCGAGGACAGTAGGTGGGTTGCTTGATGCACTTGACTTACTCGACACTGAGAACAAGGATGAACGATGCTCAGACCTGTAGCACATGCGCGCCCCACACCTGCACATCTTGCCCTTTGTAGGGATGTGGGGACGTTGGCATGCACCTGCAACGTGTACATAGGAAGGATTGCATGTGGTGACTTGTTGGGCTATGACACGCGGGCTAGGTGCGGCTGCGGCTTGAAACTATGCTGTAATTGCCTGCATTTTTACAATTAGCTAAAATCAAGGCGATGCACTACTGTGACCACTTGCAACATGCCCTACTAGTTTCGTAGCTTAATATCACGTCCGTGCCCATTGGCACCACATAGTGTGTGATGTGATGTGATTCCTTGCCAGTGTGCACTCGCTGCATGCATGGTGGTCCAGCCGTTTCTACTGCGTACCTTATGCCAAAACGAGCTTAAACGTGTGGTTTCAGCCCAGATGTCGCCCTGGCTGGACCGGGGGCCGGGTTTGCAGCAACCCTGCATGGTCGCAGGCGGGTCCACGGTTAGTGAGCTACACGCGTTAATTTTTGCAGCTACGCAATAGAACAGACGTCAATGCTTAGACCTGCATCGTCGGTCGCTTCACTTGCAAGGGGCGGAGAAGTCAGCACTTCAGCGGTTACAAGCTTTGCGATGTGCACGGGGTATACTGTACCGCACTACGTCGACTGGACACTTCCCAATGCTATACTTGGTCCAGATGCTTGGCGGGCTACGGGGGTTAACATGCGACTGGGAGCTAACGGCGATGCGCTGAGCCCAGCGGTGCAAGTCTTACATGCTGGGATGGCCTGTACGTGATACGCAGAAAATTTTGAAATTTCCTCAGGACGTGTCACAGCTGACCTGGAGACGGCGAAAACACTCGGCCAAGCACAGCAAGACATTCCCAACATTAACAAAATACTTCACCCCTCACAAAGAGGATGTGTGGGAGTTGGAGCTACTAGGGGGACTCTGGCTACAAGCACACACACCAGAATGGCTAAGCTGAAGTGGGCATCAGGCGCACTAGCAGTAGCCTAGTGGTCGACTACAACTCGTGCTTTAGAAGTGTATAGAAGCATGGTATTGCAAGTATAACAGGAAGGCAAAAAGGCCCGTTTTTCGTACGGAGCTCATTGACGGACGACCAGCCTTCAAGCCCTGCCCTGGCCTGACTAGAAAGTGGCTTAGCTATGTACTTGAGTGGATGTTACAATTACGGGCTGCTTACTTGCTCAATGTCAGGCACTAGCGAGCAACAGGCAGCATACTGTCCTAAGCAATGTGCAATCCAATGTGAATGCACCTAATCATTACGGAAGGTGGACATACCCCAATGCAGGGCATCGCACAGCACCAGGTCAAGACCAGCCCTTGCCATGTGTGCGGGGTCCAATACATGGACATGTAAGAACCAAACCAATAACGAAATTCTGCCTAGCCAAGCATAGCATCAGGAATGCATGCAAGTGACAGGGCGCGAGGAACATGAATGCACTGAATGCATGCAGGCGCCACCCCATGAACACTGCCAGTACCAGCTGTTCAGGCCTTGCTGCTGCTGCTGCTCATGACAGCTAGCATCAGGCAAAACAAGATTACGACAACCAAGATGATCCAGCCCTGCCAGTCCTGCCACAGCTTCTGCACCTGCTTAAGCAGCGGCACAGTCGGCTTCACCTTGGGGCGCTTGGCTGCAGCCAGCATTCTGCTCTTCTCAAAGGGAGTGGGAATGCCTTGCTTGGCCACTGCCTTGCTGTTGGCAGGCTCTGATGCACTGCCTGATGCATCAACGGTGTCCCCAGCCACCGCCTCCTGCTCAGCCTGCTGTGCTGTACTTGCGGCAGCTGCTGCTGCCTTACTGCTCACTGCAGCAGCACGAGCAGCCGCATCTCGCTCCCTGCGCTCTGCCTCGAGCTTCTTTGCTGCCTCTGCTGCCTGCTGCTTCTTTCGCTCTGCCACTTCTGCACGCCTGCGCTTGCGTTCCTCTGCCTCTGCAGCAAGCCTGCGCTGCTCCTCGCGCAATGCCTGCTGCTTGGCAGCTGCATCCACCACTGGCTGCGGGGCCGCCATGGCAGGCAGCTCAAACTCCATGTCTGGGATTTTAGGCAGTTCCACCTTGAAGTTAAAGGCAGCTGCTGCGGCGGCGTTGGCAGCCGCATCGCTGGATACCAGCTTGGCAGCTGGGGCTGGCACTGGGGCTGCCGCTGCTGCAGCTGGTGCCTGGGGAGGGCGATACGGTTCTGCTTTTTTCACAGGCTGTACCTGCTTAGGCACCTCCTCATCGCCACTGTCGCCCTCGGCCCTCCCCCCGTTACGCAGCCTGGCAACTGCAGCCTCACGACTGGCTTCTGCCATGAGGGACTCAATGATGGACTTTGCCTTCTCTGCACCTCGAGGGGGTGCTGGGGCCTGACGGGCTGCAGCGCCTTTGCCTGCTGCAGCTGCTTTCTGAGCTGCTTTTGCTTCTGCTTGCGCTGACAGGCTGGATCCAGGCAGGACAACAGACACCATATACTTGCGCTGCTCTGCCCAAAGCTGCTCATACTCCTTGCGAGCAGTGCTGTCTGAGGTCAGAGTGGTAACCCACTCTTCCACCTGTGAGGCAACCAAGCTCCTAGCCTCCTCCACCTGACCAGCTGCAACGAGGTCCCTGACTTGCAGGCTGAACCGCCTGTTCTCGCGATAGCTGCGCATGCTGCTGTTGGTCTCTTCCCTGGCACTGTCCAAGGCCCTCTGTGCAGCCTCCTTTGCAAGCGCAAGCTCTGCGTGCTCTGCTTCAATTTCCTTCAGCTCGTCCCTGGCCTTGCTGAGCTTGACCCAGATCTCCTGCACGATCTTGTTAGCCATATCGCGCTCAGACTTGATAACACCAAACTCGCCGTCCATGTCACTGATGATTGCCTTGATCTGCGGACATGGACACACACCACAACTATTACCAACAGTCGGCTTTACAGTAGACAAGCAGCCACTTCATCATCGATGCCAATGTGCTACAACAAACAACATAATCAAATCTAGCACATGTACAAATGTGTCAGTTTCTAGCAGTTGATTTGCATGCTTGCCTTAGAGCTTTCGCCCTCCATCTCCGCAAGGGAAGCCTTGTGCTGCTCATAGTCCCGCATGCGCCCTCGCTGCTGGTTGAGCTTGGAAATCTGCTGGACAATCTGCTTTTCCTCGCGAAGGGTGAGGTCCTGTATGACAAGGCAGTAGAAAAGGCAATGAGCAGCAGCCTTGCAAGATAATGATATGCACACTAGAGAGCAGCAGTCAGGCAAGAGCCATGGCTGCAGCTCTGAACTATGTGTGTTGTACTGGTTGGCACATACCTCGTGCTGGATCTTGCGCTCCAGCTCACGGATCTTGTCCTCCAGCTCTTGCTCGCTGTTGCAGTCCAGCCCCTGGAGGCTTGACTTGATCTCTTGAATTTTGCCTACGTACTCAGCGCGTAAGTCGCGCAGCTGCTTAATGCGGCCAAGCTTCTCCTGGTACTCGGGCTCGCTGGTGTCCTTTAGGCCCCGCGCCTCGTTCATCTGTTGCCGGTACCCGCGTACTTCGTCCTGCGACAGCAAGTCAGCTTTTGAATTCCTAGTCGCCCCTCAAGCTCTAAGCGCAGCATCAATGGCGTGTTGAACCAGGACCCACCCTCTTGCTAGTGATCAAAGCGTTTAAAGGCTTCAGCTTAGCGATGTAGCCCTGAAGCTCTGCCTGCGGGGCCTTCGTGTCCTCCTCGTTGATAGGTGGTCGGGGTATGCGGACCAAATACAAGCCCTTGGCGATGATCGCAGGCTCAGTCTCCTCTACGACAACTTCGGCCTCGTGTCCCTCATGATCGGTGTCAGCGGCAAAGATCTCGGGCTCCGAGTCGGGCACGGGCTGCAGTGCAACACGGGCTGCGGTGCTGAGTAAATAATGCCCCAGCTGTTGCACTGGCGCAAGCAGTGACAATTTTGGCCACCGCGAGGTATCCTTACCTCGACAGAGGTGGACACCATTTCTTATACAGGAGGACACCTGCGCAGCTGTCTTCTTGGCTTGCCTGTCGTACTAGTCTGTTACTGCCTCACGGACGCACGTTCAGACGGTCGGATTGTGAAAGGGTAGGAGCCTGTTCATTTGGCGGTTAGCTCTTTTGTCTTCGTGTGAGATTTGAGCGAAGGAGCTCGGCTCCCGCTCAACGCATTGTGCGGGTGGAATCGCTATGGTGGTGTGAGCTCGCTAAGCTCAATGCTTTAGCTACACTGTGTTGGTAATGGCAAGGCCAGCAAGCAACAACGTTAGGGTGGCTCTGGAGTATTGTGTGAAGCAGGTCAAGTCAGTGGCTGCCACAGAAATTACAAGCCATATGAGATATGGCGCTCACCCAGGTGGTCATGTACACTCAGGACATATGACTATGAAAATTACATCTGGGTGTCGCAATTGAGCAAGGTGGAAAGCTGCCACTAGTTGCCATAGGTCGGGCATTGCGTGCTGTATGCATCATGCAACATACATGCTCCGCTTCACTTGCAGGAGCAGCGGCCCAGCATACTTGCACTGCGAGCCCTGAACATCGAGACAGCACTCGTAGCTGAGCAAGTGAAAAGCAAGGAGCCCGCACTGGTGCAGGTGTATAATCAGTGGTGGGCATGCAGCCGCATCACCTGCAAGTGGTGTCCAGCTACACAGGCTATAGCCACTGTGTGTACCCCAGGTGCGCTATCAGTGGTGGAGGGACGGCATCAGTGCAGCCTTCAAGGGCAGTGCGCCCAAACACCCAGTGCTGCTGGCCCTGCAAGCCGTGCTGCCAGGTAAAGCCTGCCTACCACCGGTCACTCTGGGTAATGAGCACATCACTCAGCTGCCAGCTTAGCGTGGTTGCTGGGCATTAGACTCCTGGACTAGCTGTACAAGGCTACAGCTCCGACATGATCATGGCCGTGTTTTCTAAGGGCCGTGCAAGTCACACTCCTGCATTGTGAAGGTGGTGGAGGTGCAGTGTAGCCATCCTGGTTCTATGTGTAGAGGCAGAGTAGCTGGCTGCCATGTGTGTTGCGATGTCAGCTGCATGATATACTGCTGCTTGGGCGCAGGCTCAGCCATGAAGGCCTACCCCATGAAGCGGTTGCTAGAAGCCCGTGAAGCAGACGCCCTGGACACCCAGCCACCGCTAGCTGTGGATGGCCTGGAGCAGTACGCAGAGGGCACTGCATCCCAGGTCAGGGCACATGGCAGCTGCCTGCTCACGGTCCAGTCTCGCCCTGCTGCCAGGCTTTTGCCAGGGTAGAGCTGTCACAAGTCTGGTACCAGGTGCACAGATTAAGCGGAAATCCATTTAAAAGGAGGCAACCATGCATTCGTGTAGTACACGCTGCGAGCAGTCCCCTCATGTGGGTGGACCTCCTGATCTTCTCAACCTATTGAGGGCACCTTGGCCCACTCTTGACGGAACATTGCCCTCTAAGAGAACAGAGCCCTCAGAGTCAATGCTACATACAGTCAAGGGAGCACCACCAGCCACCACTTCAGCCTGTCAATATCGTGTTGCCCTGCCCTCTACCACTTGCAGCTGCTGTACCTCCAGCTAGCAGCTGTCGGGGTGCAGAGCAGGGAGGCAGACCACGCTGCCTCTCACTTGGGAAAGGCAGTGGGAATAGCCACACTCCTTCGGGGCCTGCCGTATCATGCTGCCCGCCGTCGTTCCTATGTCCCCATGGACCTGGCTGTAAAGTATGGGGTGTCCCAGGTGAGTGCCTCGTAGTGTGCGCTTGCATGCGCATGCACCCTTCCTTCTCGCCTAGTCAGGCACTGTGCATGGCTCTCAAACACCCAGCCGTTTTTGTCTATACCCGAGAGGTTGCTGTAGCACGACGTGCACAACAAGTGTATGCCATTGAAAGTGTGTTGCCAGCGTTACATGTGACACCACGATGTTGCAGGAGGACGTTTACGCCGGTAGCAGTAGTGAAGGCATGCGTGATGTGGCGCTTTCTATAGCCAGCGTCGCCAAGCAGCACCTCGACGAAGCGAGGGCTTTCGCACCCAAGCTGCCGCGTACAGCTTGCGCTGTCATGTTGTCGTCGGTGGGCTGTGCGCGGTACCTGTCTGCCTTGGAGGCGGTCAACTTTGACGTCTTCCACTCGGGACTGCAACCGCGAAACACGCAGGCCGCCCCCCTCGTGCATGTACTGCAAACGAAGTACCACATGCTGCTGGGGACGTTTTAGGGAGATTGAAAGCTATGTAATGATAGCTGTGTAATCATACCGCCTACAATGCAAATGCATCTAAGGGCTCTCACCTCACGCGTGAGATGCTGAAGGAGGCTGATCCAGGCTCGCCACAATACTCAGCGGTGGAATGAGAACATCAAGCTCGAGCTGCTGCACCTGACAGCAGCCACCCCAGCAGGCACCTCCCTGGTGGCCATCCAGCAGCATGTGGCCGTCACCCTGGCCACCTGGGATGCAGTGTGGGGGGAGTACCTGCATCCCAAGTGGGCAGAGCAAAGGATGAGGCTGCATGGCGCGCAGGAGAAGGTCCTGGAGCGCTACTTCATGAAGGTGGGAGTACCCAAGGGTAGGGGGGAAGGGGCAGGACCACAGGCTGATGACTGCCCCACATGTGACCTGCTAGGTGCCCATGTCCCCAGTTCTGCCAAGGATGTCATGCGCTTTGTGTGTGCCTTGTGTGCCATGCAGCTGGAGGAGGAGGCAGCCAGCGTGTCCCAGCAGGAGTGGGGGACCCGCAAGCAGCTGGTGGTGTTCTTTGGCAACGCAAGCATTGGCACGCGGGGTGGGTGGGGGGCCAAGGCTGTGCTGCAGGCCTGCCGCAAGGTGGTGGAGAGGCCCAACAGCGGCAAGCCCACAGACAGGGTGCAAGGCAAGGTGGTGACAGTGGATGAGTTCCGCACCAGCAGGGTCAGCTCAATCCTGAACAGCCCCCAACCCTGTGAGGAGGAGCTGGACCGCAGCAAGCCCACCAGGCTTGAAGGCTGGAAGCCCAAGCCTGGCCAGGTGCAGCACCGCTTGTTGCGGTCAGCCTGGAGCAAGCGGTTTGAGGCGCCGGTACGGGGGCTCATGTGGTGCCCTTGGCTGGCCCAGGCCACCCCTGGGAAGCTGGGCAAATGGGTGGACAGGGATTGCAACGCAGCCCTCAACCTCCAGCGGGCAGGGGAGAGCAAGTGGCGCCCACTGGAGCTGTGCAGGTGGCAACACCGAGGAAGACTTCCTGCCCAGGGCAAGGAATACCCTGCATTGGGCTTCAAGATGCTGCGAGAGCGAGCCCCCAAGGCCCAAGCCCAGCAGCCAGTAGCACAGTAGCACGTGTGCACCGCATATGTGTGCCTACATCAGAGCATGTGTTTCATGCCAACATAGATTGCCCGGCCTTCGCAAGCGGGTTAGGGTAGTGAATCAGGTATTGGTGCCGGATGCTTGCTGCATGCAAGCAAACCGGATTACAGATAACACAGCCCCTGCCCTGTAGTAATAGTAGGGGAACAACAGTGCTGAAGGAGGCTGCTAATGATTGCTGATGGTGGACGAGTTCCGCACCAACCGAGTCAGCTCAGCATACAGCAACCCCACTGAGGCTTCACCTGAGTCCTTCTGGTGAGAAGGTGTAGGGTAGGGTCTTATTATGCATTATTACTAGGGTCTTAGTGGTGGGTGTGAGGGCATAGGGGGTGGGAGGGCGGGGGGCCTGGGCAACAGCCCATGGCTGATCAGCTCAGCCTGCTGCCAGGGCACCATATCCAGCTGCCAGGCTGCCATGGCTGCCTCCATCTCTCTGGTGGTGTGAACTGCATGGCGCAACAGCCGGCCCCGGTTTGCTAGATCCTCCACCCAGTCATCATCCACCCGCTCCCCTTTCTCAAGCCCCACCAGACCTCGCTGCAAAGCCACCTCAGCCTGCATGGCTGCAGTCGGTACCACCCCACCCTCCTCCAGCAGCCAGCTTACGTCCAGCCCGCACACCATGCGGCGCACATAGGTGCACTGCCGCTTTGACTTGGCTGGCAGGTGCCCACCACCCAACCCCCTAAACCCAAACCTGCGCTGGTGCTCGTTGGTGCCCACCAGGACCTTGGCCCCAGACAGGGACACTGACTTCTTGAGCCTGCCAGCGAAGAGCAGCGTGAGCATGTCGCTGAAAGCTGTCTCCAACTGCTTCCCGACGTGGTCCACCATGTTGCAATCAGAGTGGTAGCGTGGGATTGCTGCGAGGCGGGCACGGAGGTCGGTGTGCGCGGCCAGCACGGCAGCCACTGCTGCGCTTGGCCGAGTGTTCGCGCCGTTCCCGGGCAAGCCGCGGCATCCGGGATGGCTGCCTGGGAGACTGGGATGTCTGTGTACACGGGCTGATCGTGCAGGCCTAGCGGGTCGGCTACGTGAATGGTAAACAAGCCGCGCACGAGTAAGCCCAACAGCAGGCTGGCGAGCACCGCCCGCTCGCTGCAGGCCTCCACTCGTGGCAGCACGGCGTCGGCCAGGAAGGCATCCCAAAGCTGTTGCGGGAGGTGGTAGGTGAGGTGGGCTAGCTTGCATTCCCGGCCGTGGTATGTGTTGTCCCTATCGCGGGCAGCGCGGGCCTCTCCGGAAGCCTGTTTATTCCGCTGCGCCTCGGTTAGGTCCGGCTATTAGTGCCTCGTCGCGGTCCAAAATGTCACTGTCTGAGTCCTCCGGCACTACTTTGGGCACGGTTCGTCTTTTTTTCTTAGCGATAGAAAACAAAATCGCTAAGCCGCCACAAATACGCAGAATTGTTAGTTTTGCTTGTTTGCATTAACAAAATAACTATGTTGCCAGAGGGGTGGTCCAGTTCAAGCCTACCACCTTGATAAGTTGACTCTTTCCTTTCTAGCGCGGTACTCAATGAAGTTCATCGCGGTACCTGCACTAGGGGTAGTTGCCTTGGAAGTCATCCTTAACTGACAGGCGGTTGCGCATCGTTGCTTTGTTCCATCGCGCCGTCAAACGCAGCTTGATTAACAGCGAAGCAAATAATCATGCCGAAGGTCAGTAAATCACCAAGTCAGATCACTAGTCGAAGGGCCTGACGGTATCTTGTGCCGCACTGTAGCTGTGGAAGCCGCTCGAGTCGAACCCAGATGTGCTCAACGAGTTTATGGCGAAACTGGGCGTCACGAGTAAGACACATGCGTTCACAGACATACTGGGCCTCGACCCTGTGAGTTTGCTTGGCTATCACCCCTTCAGTTGTAACAACCTAGCTTACAGCTTAAACCCTAGCCCACAGCCCCTCCTGCCATTTTGAAAGGTGGCTAAACCTCAGCCCAGAGAGTATAGCAGAACATGGCAGCACCCTGGCAGGAGGTGCTGCTGCTCCTGACACTCTTCAAAAGGTCTACACTACGCTTTACTTAGACGACAGCGATCAACTCAGCTAGCATAGCTTGATGCCCACCATGGGACCAGGCCTGACCCCAGCTTCCTCTGCTTCCGCCTTTTGCAGGAGCTTTTGAACATGGTTCCTCAACCTGTGGTCGCCGTCATCATGTGCTATCCCATCACCAAGGACAGTGAAGCTGCAGCCCGCCAAGGTGCTCTTCCCACGCCCTCCTGCACCCGCTGCCTGTCCTGTGTCACACCCACTCTCACACTATAGCTCATGCTAGGTGGTTTTGACACAGCATACACCACGCCTACCGTAGACATTGAAGGTAGATACAGCCACGAACACCCTCTCAAGAGGGTGCAATTCCCACAAGCGCTGCAGCACCTCCTTCCCTAGCTGCCACTTCAGCGCACAATGCCTCTACTACTAGGAGATGCCCTATCTAAAATCGGAACTGTTGATACCATTCCTAAAACAGCCGGCACCAATACCTAATCTCCTACCCCCACCCTCTTACGAGGGTGGGGCGATAGGTGTTGGCACGAAACGCATGCTCTAATGTAAGCAATAGCTTAAGCATTGCCTAGTGCACACATGCTACTGTGCTACAGGCTGCTGGGCCTGGGCCTTGGGTGCTGGGTCTTGCAGCTTCTTCAAGCCCAATGCCTTTGGCAGGAGCCGATCTTCGGTGTTGCCACCTGCACAGCTCCAGTGGGCGCCATGGGGCCACCCCAATGCGTTGGAGGTTGAGGGCTGCGTTGCAGTCCCTGTCCACCCATTCGTCAATGTCCCCAGGGGTGGTCTGCTCCAGCCAAGGGCACCACATGAGCCCCCGCACCGGCGCCTTAAAACGCTTGCTCCAGGCTGGCCGCAACAAGCGGTGCTGCACCTGACCTGGCTGGGACTTCCAACCTTCAAGCCTGGTGGGCTTGCTGCGGTCCAGCTCATCCTCACAGGGCTGGGGTCTGTTCATAGCTGAGCTGACCCGGCTGGTGCGGAACTCATCCACAGTCACCACCTTGCCTTTCAACCTGTCTGTCGGCCTGCCGCTGTTGGGCCTCTCCACCACCTTGCGGCAGGCTTGCAGCACGGCCTTGGCCCCCCACCCCCTCCGCGTGGTGATACCATGACCTCCTTGGAAGGACTGGAGACATGGCACCTAGCAGGGCACATGTGGGGCGGTCAACAACTTGCTGGCCCTGCCCCTCCCCTCCTACCATTAGCATTTTAACCTTCTTGAAGTAGCGCTCCAGGACCTTCCCCTGTGCGCTGTACAGCCTCATCTTCTGCTCTGCCCACTTGGGGTGCAGGTACTCCCCCCACACTGCATCCCAGGTGGCCAGGATGACGGCCACATGCCGCTGGATGGCCACTAGGGAGGTGCCTGCTGGGGTGGCTGCTGGCAGGTGCTGCAGCTCAAGCTTGATGTTGTCATTCCACCGCTGTGGGTTGCGGCGAGCCTGGATCAGGCCGCTGTCATGCCTCTACTTCAGCACCTGCTGCTGGTGTTGGTATTGGTGCTGCTGCTGCCATGCAGTGCAGAGGACGCTGAGCAGGCCAGCCGCCCTCCTGCTGGTGGGGCGGACGTGTTCTTCATGAAGCAGACTATTGGCAATGCCTGTGGCACCATTGCGTTGCTGCACAGTTTGGGAAACCTGCAGGGCCAGCTGACCATTGGTGAGAGCAGCGGGGCATAGGGCTAGTGCTGGGCCAGGGGCTGGTGCCAGGAAGGAGGTCAGGAAGGGGGTGGGGGCGGGGAAGGGGGCGGTGGCGGGGAAGGGGACGAGGTCAGGGAAGGGATAGGGGTAGGTCCAACCTCCATGCATGGGTAGGGTGAGGCTGAAGGCCGAGCAATGGTCAGCTCTGCACGTCTTCTTGGCCTCGTTGTTGCCCTACAACCTGGGTGCTGCTGCGCTGGTGCAGCCCCGGGCAGCTTCCTCTCACACTTCCTTGCGGCCACTGCGGGAATGACGCCCGAGGCGCGGGGCAAGTTCTTGGAAGACCCCCCTGAGGGCAGCCCAGACATTGAGGCGGCGCACCAGGTGAGGGGTGCCCCATGCACCCATGCACCCATGGCCCCATGTGGGTTGCATGGGCTGATGGCATGGTGTGTCATGAGGCGCTGGCCATGTCATTTGTGCGGTGAATGGCACTGCAAGGAGTGAGCATGACGTCAGTGCACGGCTGGGTATGCGATAGCCCGGTTCTGCTGCGCAGCACCATAAGGTGGGAGTCGCCTCAAGGCCTGACCAGCCTGCTGCGCACTCAACGTGTTGCCACTGGTCCCCTGGCTCCCCATCCGGCTCCCCATGCGGTTACCTATGGCAGCCATGCAACCATGCAGACATACCAGCATTTTCGTCCACCCCATGAGCCCCAGCTACTCTGGTTACTGGCTCCCCTAAGTCGCTGTGAACTGACCCTACATGCGCTTCGCACCTTCTTCCACACCTGCTGTCAGCCGCCCAGGGCCTGTTGACCAGCCGCTGAGACCTGTTGCACGGCTTGGCTGCACCGCAGGCAGCAGCGGCTGGAGGCGACTCGGCACAAGTGCCTGACAATGAGGATGTGAACCTGCACTTTGTGACATTCATTCTCAAGGATGGTGTGTGGGGTGTGTGGGGGCACTGCCAGTCACAGGCCTCTGGGCAGCTTGTGCCACTGTACTGATGGCAGCTCACACATGGGTTGCCATGGCCTGCTGACTAAGCACGCACTAAGGAGGCCATCTGTGAGCCGTGTGGCGCAGCTTGCAGTAGCTGAAGGCAGCATGCTGCACATGCGCTGATGAGCCATGCTCAGGATCAGGCCTGCATGCCTGCTGCGTGAGCTGATGTGTTCATATGGATGTGTGGAGGCAGCCATGAAGGGCAATTCAGGGAGGGGTCCAGTGCAGCCTTGAAGGCGCTTGAATTGGCGCAAGTTAGCAGAGTGCAAGAGTGGACCGAGGCAGGACCTCAGTGACGCTAGGGCAGCCAAGTAGCAGCATCATACACAACGTCTTTTAGTGTGTGACTACTGATCCACTCTAGAGAGGGGTGGGGCGACCAAGCAGCAGCAGCAGCAGCAGCAGCAGCAGCAGCAGCAGCAACGACTGGAGCAAGCAGCGGACTGAGCTGGGCTCCTTGCCCCCTGCTGACCAGGCGGTGGGCCTGACCCCCTGCATGCCCCTGCTGCATGCCCCTCCTGTGCCTGGTGACCACTAAGTCGTGGCTGTGCTCATGCTATGTATGGCACCTGAATGCCGTGTGGGCCAAGTTGGTGTAGTTGAATGCAGCATGCTGCTCATGCGCTGGTTGCAGGCCTGCTGTGGCAGCTGGACGGCCGGCGGCAGGGTCCAGTCTGCAATGGGCCAACCTCCCCTAACACCCTGCTGCAGGATGCAGCGGCAGTGGTCAAGCAATTTGCGGAGCGCGCAAAGAGCATCCACTTCAACCTGCTTGCGCTGGCAGCCGCAGAAACTGAGAACTGAGTGTTTAGGGTTGTACACCTTCACTGCATGACTGGTGGAGGACACGAGAAGGAGATTAAATGTCTGCACACCAATTATGCAGTTAGGCTGCGTGGTGGTAGCAATAGGGTCAGGGTTATGAACAGCCCGGTGGTCGGGATGGTGTGCAGGTGTGAAGGTGTGCAGGTGTCTTGGCCGCTAGAGTAACTGGTTCTCACGGTGCGCTTCCGCAAGTTTTGTTGCATACAATTTGCTTGATGTTTACAATGTTGGGCATGTCTGTAGTTGGTTGTTATCAATGGGTTCATGATGATGTGGCTTACACCGCTTAAGCCGTCAGCCGTTAGGCTGCTAGGCCGCCCTCCCCCTCAAGGGGTTCGGGACTTTCTGTAACGCACTTCATAGCAGTGTTACCAAATACGGCTCTGTACGGCCTGTATTTTCCGTATAATCG
Organism: Haematococcus lacustris; assembly: GCA_030144725.1. Taxonomy (NCBI): domain Eukaryota; kingdom Viridiplantae; phylum Chlorophyta; class Chlorophyceae; order Chlamydomonadales; family Haematococcaceae; genus Haematococcus; species Haematococcus lacustris. The sequence goes on from JASKMD010000353.1 coordinate 13,438, forward strand.
TTTTGTACGGTACAGTATATACGGTAAAATACAGTCCAGCCGTCTTTGGTAACACTGCTTCATAGCAAGGTGTTATCAATTGTTATCAATGGGTTCAAATTTGCGGATGAAATACTACGCAAGTTGTTGCGTGGAGCTTGCTGGAACTTCAAAATGTTGCACTCGTATGTTGTTAGCAAGCTTTTGTTAATGAAATAGTGTGTTGGTAATTGGTAAAGAACTTACGCGGTTGGTGGCTGGTTGAGACATCCGTATCCAGCCTCTCTACGTCCCAGCAGCTGCAGGTTACATCCTCGCACGCCTGGCTTGGCAGCACGCCTGGCTTGGCAGTCTGGCAGTGCTACAGCTACCCTCACCTGCCCAGGTGCCAGCCAACTCCCCCCGCCCCAAGCACCCGTCCTAAACAACTCAACTGGGCATCATCAGGTGCTAGCATCAGGGGGTTCACCCAGCTTGCTTCACCTGCCTTTAGTGCCTGTGCCACACAGCGACACCTGGCACATTGCTGAGGCGTGCAAGAATGTTCAGGTTGATCCAGGGTCCCATGCAGGAGGAACGACCATGGCAGCACCATGGACAGAGGGCGGTCAAGCCACACCCTCATTACCATACACTGCAGTTCATGCGGCCAGGAGCTGCCCTGGTCTGCGTCCCAAGCCTGAGATCTGGCAGGCTGCCATTGCCCTGATCACCGCATGGCCATGACAGCCAGATGGCACCAGCACCAGCAGCTTGAGTACAGCAACTGTACTGCAACGCCGCCACGGCTGGCCAGCCTGAACCCACCATCATAACCCCTGGTGTACAAAGTGAAGCCAGGCAAGCATGACAGGGGAGGGCAGAGCTGCACCTGGCACAGGCTAGCGCTGGCCTGCCCCTCCCTGCCAGGCCGCCAGGGTGTGGGCCTATGCAGCAGGCTCCCTGGCCGGCAGGGGTGGGCTGACCCTTCACTGCTGCTGCACATTCTGTCCATACCCCAGCTGTGCAGGCTGACCTCACTGTAGCCTGACCCAGCCCCCTTGGCCTTGTGTACACAGCCGCGGACCTCACCCCCTGCATGCCCCTGCTGCACACCCCATGCTGCGCCTGCTGCCCATGAGGGCATGGCTGTGCCCATGTCGCCATGCAGGAGCTGCTCAGAGGGCCCTGGCCCCAGCCGCTGAAACAATGTTCCCGAATGTGATAATGTAACTGAACTTAGCGGACCCCTTCCCTCCCTCCCTCCCCCCCTCACCCGAACCCCTCAAATGCCCTTCCCTGATAGTTCAAAGCTCTGACTTATGAGCCACCACTACAGCCTGGGTAGACTGAGCACCAGCTGCCCGTCTGCCCAGCAGCGGTGCGCTAGTGACACAACTGCACTACTGCAGCCAGCTTCCCACCCGGGTTCAAACTCCTACGCCTCCAGCCCTCATGCCAGCGCCAGTGCCCGAGTCTTCCCGCACACCCTCTCCACTGCTTCCACCACCTGCACCGACTGCACGATGGTGGCAGCTTCCAGCTCATAGGCATAGGCGGTAGGCACGTCTTGGGATGACAGCCGCACCACTTCATGGTCCAGCTCATTGAAGAGTGACTCGCTGATGACGGCTGACAGGGACGCCCCGATGCCGCCTGTCTTCATGCACTCCTCCACAATCAGCACCTTGCGTGTTTTCTTGACCGACTTGGAAATTGCTTCCATGTCGAACGGCTTCAGGCTGATCAGGTCAATGACCTGGAGCCAGGCAGGGGTGGGCAACAGTGAGGGGTAGGGGCACCGGAGTAGGGCACCAGAGTAAGGGTCATTGGCTGGGTGTAGGCAGAAGCTGTATGTTGGAATGGGCTGTGGGGTGGGGCATACCCGAGGTGGGTGGCAAGGTAATGGACATGGCAGGCTGTGCTGTGTTGCGGGAGTGCCCCTCCATATGTTCCCTGAGTGTGTGTTGTTCACACTGGGGTGGTGAGACGGTGTGTAGGGCTAGCCTGCTGCCTGGCTGCATGACTGCCTGGGGTTTGGTGAATGGCAGTGTCCAGCACTGTGGTTGTCGTTGACCTGACAGATGACCCAGGCATGACGGGGTGTGAGTGGGTGCTGCCAGTTGTGCCAGATGTGGCAGGGATCCCTAGCCTGAGCTGGCCGTGTGGACTGCAGGGCCAGCACTGCAGGGCCAGTGGCCTGACGGCCTTGACTGGCCCTGTGGATCTCATGTCAGGGCGTGTACGCCCGGTGCTGCCAGCCCCCAGCCCCTGCAACCTGCCGCCTGCTGCCCCTCCAGCAGGCTGTGCAGGCGCCTGTGCATGGGCACAACCCTGGCCAGGGCTAATCTTCCTGGCTCTGCCGAAAGGGAAAGCGCTGTTGGTGTGCTGCAGCAGTGGTGGGGGCTGGGGAGGTGCAGGGGCCTGCACACTTCTCAGCCTCTGCCCGCTCTGCTGGACCCTTGGGGTTGTGCTGGGGCAGTGCAGAGGGCTGGGGCGGGGTTGGGGTTGGGGCAGTGCAGGGGACTGGGGAGGGTTAGGGGCTGGGAATGGTTAGGGCCTGGGGTGGGCTGGGGCAGCGCAGCGGGGGTTCAGCGCTGAGAGAGAGCTGTAAGGGTGCAGGGGGCTGTGTAGGTGCAGAGGACCGCCCACTGACCTCCGGGTTGTAACCCTTCTTTTCCAACTCCGCCACGGCTTGCATGACGACGTAGCGCATGCGGCTGTAGGTGAAGATGGAGATGTCAGTGCCCGGCCGCACCATCTCAGCCTTCTCCAGGCACTGATACTCATCAGGGCCACCGACCTGCAGGCCCACCGCCATCCCATGGACAGCGAGCAGCAGCAGCAGCAGGTCGAGGCCTGTCTAGCGTGCAGTATGGCAGCCTGATGACAGGCAGATGCCACACTCTGTGGGCTGTGAAGCTAAGGCACCTTCTGTGAGCCAAAGCTACCTTCTGTGAGCCTGCGCTGTGAGCCTAAGCCACCTGAGCCACCTTCCTACACTTCCTGCTTCCTTCCACTTGATGGGATGGCAGCCAATGCAGCCCAGTGCCATACTGTGTGGTGACAGCCACCTTTGCATACACAATCCAGCATTGCCACCACACAGCTTGCAGCTGGCCACTCTCCACGTATCGAGACCAATGCTATTGTGCTATCAAGTGAAGGGTGCAGGTTGCCCAGGCACTCAAGGGGTGCCAGCTGGACAGTGCCTGGAGCTCACCTCTCCCTTTAGGTTGTAGAGGAGCACGTGCTCAAAGAAGATGACTGGGTTGTTGCTGCGGATGGCCTGCAGGCACAGGCAGCCATGCCACCCATGCAGCCATGCCACCCATGCATCCACTCCACACATGGGACGCGGTCCCAGGCATTGAGCACCGCCGCCTCCAGGCACACCAAACGCGACGCCACAGCATGCCCCATGCGGCTGCCACCACGTGACAGCAGAACCCTACCACCCTCATGCCCACCACACTACTGGTCAACATGTGCTATGTGTCCCTCTGACCTGAGTTGCCTACATCACGTGGCAGCGGGTGCTGCCAGCACTACTGGCCAGCAAGTGCTGCCAGCGCGCTCGCTCACCGATTTGAACAGTGCTTTGGAGTTGCGCACAGTGGAGACCGCCACCAGCTGCACTCCGGGAATGGACTGGAAGTACGACTCCAGGCGCTGCGAGTGCTCAGCCCCCAGTTGCCGCCCTACACCACCTGGACCGCGAATGACCAGGGGCGTGCTGTACTGGCCCCCTGAGGTGTAGTGAAGCATGCCACAGTTGTTCGAGATCTGGTTGAAGGCCAGGAGCAGGAAGCCCATGTTCATGCCCTCCACCACAGGTCGCAGCCCGGTCATGGCTGCTCCTACGCCCACCCCCATGAAGCCGTTTTCTGCGTTACATGGCAATGTATAAGGAGTTAATCACGCAGTAGCTGCAGTAGCAGCGCTCAGACGCGTTCACGCTTGCGCACCGCAGATGGGGGTGTCCAGCACCCGGAGGTCCCCATACTTCTTGTACAAGTCCAGCGTCACCTTGTAGCTGCCCCCGTAGTGCCCGACGTCCTCGCCTACATGCGGCCAGGCGTTTTTGAGCTTCTAACGCCCGCAGATAAGACAAGTCAGCACTGCTTTAGCAGCATTGGTATCACAATCTCAGGGAGAATGGTTAAGCACACTGCACTCACCCATGATGCAAACCGTGGGGTCGCTGCTCATTTCCTCGTCCAGACCCTCACGCAGCGCTTGCCACATGAACAGCTCGCCCTTCTTCGCAGCAGCAGCTACTTGCAGCGCTCCACGTGAGCAAGGACCTGCACCTGCGGCCGGGCAGTGCCCGTGCCGCGGTTGCGATTAGCTGCTGATCTATTTAAGAACACAAGGCGGTAAAGCGGCTGGGCAAGCACAAACCTCGGAGCCTGGGAGCGGTAGGCCTGGTGGCGAGTGGCAGCTTAACGCGGTTTGCAAACGCCATTTGCATCGTTGTTCCTGTGTAGCTGCTTAACTGTCTCTACTGTACAAGGACGAAGGACAAGAAAGCTAGCGGTGTGAGAACGAGAGCCTCCATGTGGCCCAACAACTAGATCATGTATTCATCTCTACCATCAGGAAACGCTGAACCCGTGTAGGATTATATCAGTGATGTCGCTGGTCGCTAGTCTGTATCAGCCTTTCATTGTTCAGGGACAGTGGGGCGGGTATTCCCCATGTAGGCTTCCCCAGGACTTCCCCATGCGCCATGTGCCCAATCCGGGCCAAGCGGGCTTCAGCTGGTGGGCGCATCTGATGGGCGCGACTTACAACTACATCCATGCAAACTTCACTCAGCATCCACTGGCAGCTAGTCCACACCAGCCATTATTCATCATTACTAGCTGGTTGATGGCGCTGCTAGTAGATTCGCTGCAGCATGCATTGAAAACTTAATGGCGCAAAGCCGCCACCGCTCACTATCTGTTTCCCAACGAGCATACAGCAGGGGCCTATGACACCTACAGCTCTATCTCTTTGTCTGACGGTGGCGTAAGCCAGATAGCGTGCAGTGCCAGTGCAGGGGAGGCACGCTGGCATGCGCATCCTGCCCCAAGTGCACATGATTGCAAGCATCCTAGACAAAGCTCCATGGCAACCTGATCAGACACATACACATCCGTCATGGCTGGCTCGAGGGTGTGGACAGGGATGGGTTGGGGTGCGCTGAAAAGTCGGGAGCTGCCTCGCGTCGCTATTGTTTATTGCTATATGTGGCTGCAGGTCAGCAGTCGGGAGCGGGCAGGGAGACACTGCTGCTGTCTTCCCAGCCCTCAGCTCTTCCCACTCCTCAGTTGCACAACCCCCAAAGCTGCACCCTAGGCCAGGTCACTAGGCCACCCTAGGCAAGGTTCCTAGGCCAGGTCCGTAGCAGTACCCACAACCACAGCAATTGTATCCACGCCGCTTAAGATGACTGACAACTCGAGCTGGAAGAACATGACCGAACAACACCCACTGCTCTACAGCAGGTCATACCCGTTACTCGCTCCGCCCTTTTGCAACATCTGCATCGGATCGTCGGCGCGGGATCGCTTCATGCGCCAAGCCTCCATCTCCTCCGGTGTGACCGCCGCGTTAGCGCTGTCAGCGGGGTTGTACTTACGCTTTCCCTCATCATCTACGGCCTCGCGCTCCGCCTTCTCCAGACGCTGCACCGCCTCCTTAACCTGCACTCGCCCGGCAGGGTGCGGAGTACCAGCCGCACGTCAATCTCCACACGCTATGATCTCACACTCTTCAAATTGTGTGATCACGGCTGCCATGAAGCAATGCCACATTCTTGCAGGCATCTCCCTAGCCCAAACGTTCTGGGCACTGTCACTGGCCTGTCTCAACCACGACACCACCTTGGCAGCCTTAGCAGGCCATTGCTTCCCCTGCCCCACACCTTGGTGGCGTCCAGCTCCACCTCTGCTGTCTCACTGCCCCAGACGTCAACATGCGGCTTGTGGCCGTTCAGCTTGCTCTCCTCTCGTCGCCTGCACCATGAGCATCACCACCTAGTGGCTGTAGTAGCGGCAGTAGAGGCAGTGGCGAAACAGCAGCGGCGATGGCGACGACTGCAGCAACATCTGCCACAGTGCAGCTAAGGGGTGATGGACAGAGGAGGATATGTGGGCGACACGCCCCCCTGTGTGGCCATGCACAATTAGTAGCTTGCTCCTCCCCCATCAGACCCGCCCCTTCCCGCCCCATCCCACCTCGCCCCGCTGCACCCCACCCCGCCCCGCTCGCTCACTTCTGCAACAGCTCGTCTGCCTCCTTCGCCTTGGCCTCCATGTTTGCCACCATCTGTGCCGCCACCTCCACTGCAGCTCGCTCCCCTGCCCGCCCAGTGCAGTAGCTGTTCTTGAGTGTTTGGTGGCAGCAAGCGTAGCCCCAGCTGCCATCATGCCACCAGGAGCCAAAGACGCTGGTGTGGTTGTTGAGGTACACGTCCTCCTCGTAGCGGCTGCGGGCGCGATTCTCCTGTACGCAGGTGGGCACACACTGGCACGTCTATGTGTAAGGTACTATCTGGTGGGCGGGTAGCAAGGGCACGCCCCTAGGCTACTCTCCTTCCCTGATGCACGCCTGACGGCGAGGGCGCAGTCTTTCTTTCCTGGGTATGGGTATGAGTGTGGGTTAGGGTTGAGGCACAGAGGTATGCGGTACACACTGTGAGGTACAGGCATGAGGCGCACTGCAGGATGCGGTACAGAGGTGGCACCCAGCGGCTCAGTGGCAGCTGCCGTGGCTTTGGCTAGCGGGTCAGGCGTCAGAGGTAGCAGAGCACAATCTTAGCTTTAAACAATGTAACATTCTGTGACTTTCCCGTGATGCAGAGGGATGGCGTGCTCCCAGTGGTAGCAGTATCACCGTCAGCACACTGGCCATGGCTGGGCAGCAGCTAGGCAACGGTTGTGCAGCAGCACAGCGGCACACATCCCTGGCAGCAGCAGCCGGGTGCACGCAAGCTCAGGTTAGTCACCCTGTGATGTCACTCATATGCGACTAGCAGTAGCTGCGCTCTGGCCTTGCAGTATCAGCAGTACATCAGCTTGAGAGCCGTGGAGGGAATGACTAGGTGTGTGCTCTAAAAGGGCCAAGAGGTTCCCCATGCCGGGCAGCTGCTGAGCTGGCCTGATCAGCCCGCCTGAGACCCTTCACCTAGCACCCCTGCCTACCCTCAGCTGACATGAGGCCTAGGCCATGCACCCGTCTCCACTCCACCTGCCGGCCTGGTCCCCCCCACCACCACCCTGACCCAACCAGACCAACACCCCTGCACCTCCAACAACACCCTACCTTCCCACCCCCTGGCTACGCCAGTCAGCCTCTAAGCAACTTCACCCCAGCAAGGCATCATGTTGCGCCAAGGCAGCTTGTGTGTCGTGTGCAACCGAGGCCAGGCAGGCCACCGCACCACGCACCTGACCGCGCACCACCCGGCCCATGCGGTCGTACTCCACATACTTCTCCGTGCCAGTCAGCAGTGCCAGCTCCTCCGGAGGCTTTTCCGCAGCGTTGCCGTACTTCTGCAGCACGTCCTGCTTGGTAGCTGCAGCCAGGCTGTCCTTCTTGGCTTTGAACTGCTGGTACATCTTCTCAACAAGACTGGGGTTGGCCTGCGGGTGTGGGTGGGTGGAGGACGCGAATCTGAAGCAAGTGACTCCTTCCATCTACGAAGCTGGGACATGGCACATGTGTGCAGTTGGGGAAGGGGCACTGCAGCAGACATGCGTGCCGCTGGGGCACATGGGGAGGTGGTGGGGGAAAACTAAGCAGCTGCTGTAGCCCTGGGGGCGACGCCTTGGCCCCTGACACAAGAGCAGGGTCATCAGCAGCTGCACCTCCTGAAGTGCCTCCTCCTGGTAGTGGCGCTGCTGCTGCTGCACGCCAGGTGCTGAAGCCCTCAATACCCATTTCATGACCCTGAGCCCCATCTGCTGCTGCTACTGCTACTGCTGCTGCTACTGCTACTGCTGCTGACACCCCAGGCAACCTAGAGGTGTCAATGGCCATGGCCCAATGTGGCTGCTGCCCTGCTGCTGACCATGATGTTGACGTCTGCGCCCTTCTCAAATGCAGTCATGGCGTGGATCTGAAGCTCTTGCCAGGCGTGGTAGTCCCCGCTCTTGCGCACAAAGTTGTCACCCGCGTACGTCTTCTTGTCCAGAGGCTTGTCAGGGGTAGGGTCCTCACGCATGGACCTGGACTCAGCAAACCCAGGGGCTAGGTTACCAGTTGGCCACTAGAACACTTGCACCGTTTGCGTGGTTGTTCAAGCAGAGGTAGAGATGCCAAACACACGACGGGACCTGACCCTGCCTTACAGGCCTGATACCTCCACCGGCTTGCCTGCTGCCCTGCCATACCATTTCAGGTGTAGGAGTCAAACACCGCCATCTCAACCCTAGCAAGTCCTTCTAAAGTTCCATTGGACAAGCATGGAATTGTTCGACAAGGCTGGCAACCCCTCACCAGGCTATATATACATATCTACACATATATACACAAACAGTACAAGTGCCACACGATCTGCACTGTCGCACCGTGTCTTGGGGTCATAGTGTGCAGAATTGACGTCCAGGTTCAGCAGGTACTTTGCGGTGTCCTCGCGGATGCGCAGGTTGCGGACAGACCCGGTGGAGCCGCCCGCAACCGTGCGCACGCGCTTCTTCACCTCACTGAAGCCTGGCAGCAGGGAGCAGGCGGGGCAGGCGGGTGTGAGCAAGCAGTATGGACGGAACAAGCAGTATGGACAAGCGCTATTCACCCGAATGCCCAAGCAGGACAGAGCGAACGCCACTATGCAGCTGCTCAGCCTGCCGACTGGCTGGCTCACTGGCTAGCTGTCTGCTGTGTGCTGGTTAGCAGCCTCACTGGGTGACTGGCTGGTATCCTGGCTAGCTAAAACTCAGGTCAGGTCTAGCCAGCCGCGCAGCTGTCACATATCATCTGCTGCAGACACTTCCTCTGCGTGTGCACTCTCCTGCTCAGCAGTGCACTTGACCTTGTCTGCTACCCACCCTCGCCTGTCCATCCAAGCAACTGGACTGCGTACGTAACGCTGACGCCCAGGTCCAACCCCTCCTGACCATAGTGCGCTGCCTATGGCGGGCCCTGTCTGACTGCTGGGCTGGCTAGGCTCATGCTGGTCTGTCAGCTCAGATACTGCAGGGGATGCTTGACGCACCCCAGGCCGGGTGACCTTTGACCCTGTGGCGGAGGAACACCCTGGTATAAGAAGCTGTGAGCTGGTATGAGCCTAGTGGCGCAATGCCTTTGAAGAAACGGAAGAACACCGCCAAGCAAGAGCCAGTGCGGGCCATGATGTGGTGCCCGGTAGTAGCCCCACGCAAGCCCCCACAGGCCCCAGGCAGCAGCCAGGCAGTCACACCGGCAGCAGCCTCAGAGCCTGAGCCCAGCACTCCCCTGCCAGCCAAGCGCACTGAGGCTGAGCAGGCAGCTGAGCCAACCATGGGCAAAGGCAAGGGCAAGGCTACTAAAGCAAAGCCAGCACCACAGCCAGGCAGGTGGGTAGACAGGGACTGCAATGCAGCGCTGAACATGCAGCGCATTGGTGAGAGCAAGTGGCGCCCGCTGGAGCTGTGCTACTGGCCAGAGCAGGGGAAGTTGCCAGCCAAGGGCAAGGAGTACCCTGGCCTGGGCTACAAGCGGGTGCGAGACAAGCCACCCAAGACCCAGCATCAGCAGCCCGCTGTGGCACAGTAGCGTGTGCCCCCCTTTGATGAGCTGTCATCAGCTTGCACTTAGTGCATGTTTGTCATGCCAACTCTACATCGTAGCCCTCCGGGGTCAGGCAATGCTGTAGGTGGTAGGCGGCCATGACCATGTGTATGCCATGTGTATGCCATGTGCATGCCATGTGCATGGGAACTCCACACAGCCTAAACATCGACTTGTAGAAGTTCACCCTTAATGTTCCACTGCAATGAAGGCTCTAGCCTGAGGGCCAAAGTGCTGGTCTGTCAGCTGCTTTACAAGGTTATAAGGTTTCAAGGTGCCGCTGAGCTGCACAGCCAGGGCTTGTGTGCCCGCCTTGCTTTGTGTGCTTGCTGTGCTGCTCCGCTGAGCTGCACAGCCAGGGCCTGGCTGCAGCCCCACCTGTGTCCTGCTTGGCCCACAGGCGGGGAGGCTAGGGTCAACAACGTGTGGAAGGGTGCACACGTCAGTGTCAGGGGTTGGGGTGGAGTGGGAGTCACTAGCCTCCTTGCTGACCTTCACCCTGACCTTTGCCCTGTCGCATCCCTGACCCTGGCCCTGGCCCTGACCCTGACCCTGGCCCTGACCCAAGCGCACCTGCGTCCTCCTCCTCCCTGATCTTGGCGTCATCATCATCAGCGGCAGACGCCACTGCCGCAGCTGCCTCCCCGCCCTTTCCATGGTACAGCTCCTGGGCCAGCTCCTTTTGCTTCAGCTCCTTGCGGATTGACTCCAGCTGCTCATGGCGGTCGATGATCTGGCAGGGCAGGCACAAGTCACGGCATGGGGGCGCGGGAGGGCGCCTGCTGCCTCAGCTATTGACCACTGGCCAGTTACAGGGGCGCTGCAGCTGGCGAGAACTGCGGAGGCGGTTATACATCATAGTGCTAACCTGCAGTGCCACTGCTCACAAACAAACAACCTGCACTGGTATCAATGATAATGGCAATGACAGGGGTGGCGGTGGCGATTGTTAGGTGCATGGTAGTCATGAAGAACAGAAGGACATTGTTTGGAACATTGACCGAACCCCTTCCTTCCCACCTTGGAGTACTCTTTGGGGTCATAGCCATTCCAGCGGTCCCTTTTGGCGTCAAAGCCTGTGATTTTCAGCTCTTCAATCTTATCATCTGCTGCGATGTTCTTGTTAGTGTACTTTGCTCCTTTGTTACGAGGGCGCTCCAAGCAGTCTTTGGTGACGTGCGTCATGGAACCACAGCTGCAGCAAAGCCAGCAACAGCTCAATTGGGTAAAGACACACACAGTTGCTAGCACCACAGCACAGCATGCACCCCTGCTCACTTCTCGCATGACCCTTTGCGCCATTTGGTAGCCTGGAACACTTTGGCACCTCTGTCATACCAGCGTAGGCTGGGGTCATCCTCGCCCTCCTTCTTATTCCAATTACGCTGATGCTGCAACGTGGGTTTGTCCTTGTTCAGGTACCAGGGCGCGCTGGTCATATACTGGGGGATATGCGGATTAATCTCCTTGCCATCCTCGTCCTTCTCGGCGGGGGCCAAGCCCGCCTTACGAGCCTCATCAAGCTCCTTTTGGCGACGCCGCTCATCCGCCGTGACAGCTGACATGACGCTAGACTGCGCGGGTGCGGACTGCTACTTGGGGTTTGCTACCGTGAAAGAAGAGGCTAAGTGCCGTCCATCACGGTGTGCGATTTTAGGCACAACTTAGTTGGTGGAGAACCAAGGAAAAAGACAGGAACTATCTCCTAACTCGCCATGCGGCCATGTGGGTATTACAAATGGGCATGGGACCAGAGCAGCAAGCTTGTCAAACCTCAACTCCACCATACTTTGTCATCTTCATTGTCTTGCCTGAGGTCCACTCATCCGTCGTACCCGCCAGCCACGGCAGCATTGTTTCGTGCAAAGCCTCTGCGACATAGGCAGATCAGGAACATGCAGACGGTCATGCTGCTGCTAACATGCTGTCCGCACCATACTTTGCCATCACAACGCACCTGCAAAGTCTTCTTGAGGGCAGTGTCCCAGCTTGGCAGCCGCAGAGATGATCTGCAGTGCAGGGTTCAGCAACCCTACCATTGTTCTCTTCCACTCAAAAGCCTAGCACATGGCAATAAGCTGCCATTTGACTGCTGCCGCATAGAAGCGTGAACCCACCTTCATGTTTGTCCGTTTGTCTTCCAAGAACTCAAATGCGCTGGCCACGCTCAAAAATGGGTCAGACCCACCAAACATCAGAACACTGGGTTTTTTCCATGTCATGAACCCCTCATTGACCTGCATGCAAGAGGCATGTACACCAGCTGCACTCCGTGATGCCTCCGCAGACCTTGTGTTTGCAACCGTACGCGCCTCACAGCCAGCACCCCACCTTTTTGAGCAACTTGCCATAGTCACACTTTTCCATCACAGACGCCACTGCCGCACTGGCTGCGGGGTCAGCGTAGGGCCGTGCATACGCCTCCGCCACCCGGCCCTCCATCACATAGGCTGAGCCGGTGGCGTTAAACATCATCCCGTCAAACTGCAGCCACAGGGACAACATCAGCACTGCCACCACCACTTCCAGGACTGAGGAGTGGAAGTGCCCAGCCTCACAGTCATCGGCAGCAGCAGCTTATTGCAGTTGCCTTGTGCAGCGCCACCTGGCGCCTTCAGACACAGGACAAGGAGAATGGCTCAGCACCCAGGTTTACTAGCAGCACTGTTGTCACTCCCAGCTGTCACAAGCACAGCTGCATTGCATTTGAGCTGCTGTCGGCTTGGGCTCATCGCGTGTAAGTGTGTCTCAAGTGTGTCTCAAGTGTGTTCATTGTGTTGAATTGTGTCTCAACACAGGTCTGTCATGCAGCTTTGTGTCACAGAGTCAGGCGGTTGTGTAGATGAAAGGCGCACATGCATTGCATGGGAACATAACACCTTTCACACAGCCCCTATCGAAGGCTCCGATGCTTCCGTTGTGCAGGCACGTGGTTGCACGCTGGGCTGGTGAGGTAGGTGCTGGAACACACCGTTTTGGGTCGCATGAAGGCCAGGGGCGTCTTGTATGCCGCCAGCTCTGGCCGCAGCTTGCTGTTGGTGCTGAGGGGCGTGTTGAGGATGAGCAGGCGAGCCACCTTGCGCTCATTCTGCACAGCCAGGCAGCCACATGGCAGGCGTCAGGCAGCCAGGTCAGATGCTTGACCCTGGACCCTGTCGACCCCTCAACTGCTCGAATCCTCGTTCTGCTGCATTGCAAACCACAAGGGAAGCCCGGAGGCCTAAGCAGGCTCCCTGGATTTTGAACTCTGTCGTACACAGTCGCACCGTACACCGTAGTTAAAAAAAACTACAGGGCGGACATATGCTTAGATCCTGCAGGGGATGCTGGAAAGGAGGCCCCTGAGTTGGGTGTTAAGGCTGCAGCACCTGCCATGGCCCATGCGCCTCCCAACACTAGGGTCTACTCCCACCCCCCCCTCAACATCAAGCTGACGAACTTGTGATGCTGACAGGCCTCAGATGGCCCTATTGCAGCGTGCACAATGCAGGGTGTAGGTACCATGCTAAATGAACAGAGAGCACGCAAAGAGAGCCGCCCATGGCCTTCCTGCTCCCTTGGTGTGGCCCCACCACTTTACACCCACGTTGCTGTCATGCTGTTGCATCCTCCTACCCTACCTTTTCCCTCCTGTCATGAGTTTTTCATTACTACATGCCATGGCACGGCTGTCAACACTATATATACACTTGCTTATTTATATCAGGTTGTTCACATGCATGCTAATAGTCACGTCCTAGTGTTCCTCCGTGATGAGGCCCTGATCCTCCCTTGCTTCCTTTATTCGCTTGACGCCCTCTGCCTGCCCCCTTGGTGCACCAATGCCGCCCTACACCACTGCCCTCGGCTCTGCTTTGCTCCCTGCTCCTCCCTTGCTCCACTGTTTGCCGCCGCCCTGTCTCACCTGCTGCGCCCAGAGCAGCGCATACTGGGACAGCACATAGCCCTGCACCACCAGGGCCACGGGCTGCTGGCCACAGGTCTGTGCGACAAAGGCGTCCAGGGCTGCCACCATGCCCTCCTCTGAGCTGCAGCCAGCAGGCAGGAGCAGGCTGGGGAGCTGTCACTGCCCCAAGCTGGCTGCATGCCCCTGACCGAAAAATATCTGTTATGGTCACAAATCCCAGCAATGCATCACACAGTCAATTAACGAAGCGACAACTAAGCAACAGCTCACATCACGCTATGGCTAAGAAGAAGCGGAAGGGCGGCATAAAGCCAGCACCACAGCCAGGCAGGTGGCTGGACAGGGACTGTAATGCAGCTCTGAACATGCAGCGCATTGGGGAGAGCAAGTGGCGCCCGCTGGAGCTGTGCTACTGGCCAGACCAGGGAGCTCTGCCAGCTAAGGGCAAGGAGTACCCTGGCCTGGGCTACAAGCGGCTGCGAGACAAGCCTCCCAAGGCCCAGCAGCAGCATTAGCCTTCTGTGGCACAGTAGTGTGTGCCCCCCCATCTGAGCTGTCATCAGCTGTTAATCAGTGCATGTCTTGTCATGCCAACTCTACACAATAGCCCTAACGGGTCAGGCAATGATGTAGGTGGTAGGCACTCATGCACCATGTGCCATGTGCACTGGGTTTACTCCACACAGCCCAATAACACCGTTTGAGCCGGACCAGCAGCCACTAGTGTATTCCCTAGTGGCTAGTGGCTGCTGGTCCGGCTCAAATGGAGGCCCTAGTGAGGGAAGAGGGGGCTGCATGCCTCTGACACCATGATCAGGCAATGCAGGTTGGCAGCAGGTGTACTGGTGGGCCAGGTTTCAGATAACAAACAGGGACAGTCAGCAGGCAATGGGTGTGAGTGTGGGTGGGTCCCTCTGTCCTACTGTAGCAATCAGCCCAGCTGGGGCGAAGGGTGCTGGAGGTACCTACCATGCTCATTCAAGGCCTCTTTTCAGGTGATCTTTGACCCTTTGGAGGTGCCCTTTGGAGGTGCCCTTTGGAGGTGCCCTTTGGAGGTGTGAGAGTGATGTGGCGGAGTAACTTGCTGGTACAGCCAGGGTCAATCTCAATTTCGCTGGCCTTATGAGGTATGAGCTGGTATGTCCACGCACAGGGTCCTGCTCTACTCACTAATTGAAGGAGCTGGGCTTGTCGCTGTCGCCGTGCCCAGGCCAGTCAGGTGCCACCGCGTCGTACCCATCTGCCCCAAGCAACCCCAGCGTGTTTCTGTACGAGAAGGAGGAGCTGCCGAGCCCATGCGCCAACAGGACCACGGGCTTGCTGGTACTGGCCTTGTCAGGGTTGACCTCGCTGCGCCGGTATGCCCAGCTTGTTCCAGCCACGTTCGCCTTCAACCTGTCCACACCAAGAGGCAGTGGTCAATGGGAGCCTATCCAGACCTAGAGGGAGCGTCTAAGTGGTCTCTAGGCGGGCCTACCCACACCTCTACCTAGCGGCTAGGTGAGGCCCCTCTTGCCTCAATGAACGCTGGATGGATGCAAGCCGAGGTTGATAATGTAACTGTTGCCAATGTAACTGTTGCCAATGAAGTCTCGAGAGTGAGAGTCATGCGAGTTGATACAGCCAGTATCAGTGGAGACACTACAGAGCGCGATGAAGGGCAAGAAGCGCAAGGGCGCGGAAGAGCCCAAACAGCCCAATCCCAAGCAGCCTGAACCAAAGCCCAAGGGCAAGCCTGACGACGTGGGCTGGGTAGGCCCCGTATCGCCACGAGGGAGGGCGCGTAAGGCTAGGCTGAAGGAGGCGGCCAACTCGATAGTACTAGGGTCTTATTGGTGGGTGGGAGGGCATAGGGGGTGGGAGGGAGGGGGGCCTGGGCAACAGCCCATGGCTGATCAGCTCAGCCTGCTGCCAGGGCACCATATCCAGCTGGCCAACACTGGCCAGATACACTGAAGGCCAGATACACTGAAGGCCAGATACACTGAAGGCCAGATACACTGAAGGCCAGATACACTGAAGGCCAGATACACTGAAGGCCGGTTGCACTGAAGGCCAGATAGCCTTGCACTACACGTACCCCGCTTTTGGACTGATGGCCATGTACTTGGCGATGGGTTGGCCAGTGAGGGGATCAATCTCGTCCTCTTTGGCCTGCTGCGCGCTGGGTGCTGAGCTGGACCGCACCATGTGCAAGGGCCCGGCGGGCGCGAGGCGACGAGGCACGTGCCCACAGGGAACAACGACACGGCCTGTTTCACAACTCGATTGTAGCTTACAGCTTACTGCCATGCTGGCTCGGCCCCGCATCGTCTTGGTCCCAAGCATCGCTAGAGCTGCTACAGGCAACCTAAGAAGAGGAACTAGTTTTCGACGCGCTCGCGCGATATCCTATCTAAATCGCTTTGTGGCCGCAGATTTGTGTGCCATGTATGCCATGTGTCTTGCCATATGCCCGTGTCCTGACACTGGCCTACGGGGCAGCTGGCTTCAATGGCAGCAGCACCATTGGCTGCAGGGGTGTTGCTGTCAGGTATATGGCTACTCGATGATGGTGGATTAATCCTGCACCAGCCGGGTCAGCTCAGCCAACAGCAACCTCAGTGACGCCATATGAAAAGCCGCCTGAGTCCTTCAGGTAAGAAGAAGGAGGGTAGCGTCAGGGTAAGGGTTAACAGTGCTGGGAGGTGGTGGAGTCCATAGGGGTTGGGTAGGGTCAAGGAAATATCATTTCGTTTAGCATTGCCATGTGTCCTTGCAGGTGGCTGCGCCAGTGTTCAGCAAGACAAGGCAACCTAGTATCAGGGGCTTGATGTGCTCAACAAGCAACAACACCAGGTAACCCCTGGCCTGACCCTCAACATGAGCATGCATGTCCCACATGACCTGACACATGACCTGACTTCGCCTCCCCCACCACACCCCTGCAGGTTATAAGGCCGGGACGTGTCAGCCGCGCTGAACATCCGCCGCTATGCAGTGGGCCCAGGGCCATGTCCCACTGAGATGTGCAGCTGGGATGGCACTGCCATTGGCAGCCCGGCCATGCCAGAGCCAGGCAGGCCAGGCCAGGAATGGGTGTAAGTGCCAAACATGGCCTTGTTGCACAAGTGGCGGCGCAAGTTGCGACTTTAGCCGTCTACCAAACATGTCAGCTATCAAGTCAACATGTCAGCGAACATGCCAACCAAACACGTCAGCCCAACATGCCCCAGTCCCCATCCCCCCGCAAGCCAGGTGAACTACTCCCATACACCATTGCATTGCTAGCTCGCCCCCCGTGTATAGACACTACTGCTTCTTTTGTGACAGGCTTTGAGCATAGTGCAAAACAATAACGTTCCTGCCGCTCTCGAGGTTTCGTACGTGGCTACCTCATCGCCATGCCAGAGCTAGCTCCTTCACCTTCTGTGGCCATGGCACAACAGTCGGAGGGAAGCCGTTCGGCCAACCGGCGGCGCGAAGCCAGGCAGCGTGAGGTGCAGCTGTGATGACACGGCCAGTCTCGCGGCCATCTCCGCTATCTGCAGTGCCTCTCTTGGCCGCAGGAGCTGGGCAACATTTTGTGCAAGCTGCCCCCTCCATTCGGGCCCCAAGCTTTGCACTCCTCTTACTCCGACCTACAGGCCTGGGTTGACACCGCATGCATCCTTCCAAGCTTTCAACCCCAGCTGCACCCAGATGACGCTCACGCAGCCCAGCTTCTCAGCCAATCTGTCCACCTGCTAGACCCCAACAGCTTGACCGCTGAACCGGGTTGCCGTGACCACCCCACTCTGCCGTGCAGCCAGTCCATTGCTGGGAGACATCCACCTACGGGTGAGTTACAGATGCTCACGCACTGCCCTTCCAACCTCCACCCACCCACCCACTACGAAGGCCTTTCATCCTCTTGGTGCCACGTTACAGGTCACCATGCTACAGGCCATTTCACACAGCCCAGGAGCCATGCGGCAGGGAGTCATGCACCCCCTGCCAGGGGCCTGGTTGACTGGTCACGAGCCCCGCCCAGCGTGGACCCCGTGGTGTTGCTGGACAACGCAGCCAACACGGTGCGCAAGAAGGGCGTGCCCCTTGACCAGCAGATCGCCCAGCTGTCCTTCCACCAGGCGCCTGGCAGCATTGCAGACCATGGACCTGGCTCGCTGTCTCGCAGCAATCGCAGCCAGGGTAAGGAACAGCGGCAGCGGCGGCAGCGGCAGGGACAGCAGCAGGGGGAACCAGGGGGGGCCAGGGTGCCTGAGGATGTGTCCAGCTGGACTTCCCCACGGCCCCAGCTCAATGCTGAGGGTCACACTGCCACTCCTCCTGCTGCTCTCCCTGTTGCCCATGCAGCCCATGCAGCCGGGTGCATGGCTGGGCCATGTCTGGGTGGTCTAGGAGGTGTGGCAGCAGACCCCATGCAGGCTGCCCGGGCAGCCCTGGCAGCCCAGGCTGCTCCTTGCACTGCGCTCGCCCCTCCTGCGGTGACCCCCCTTCACAGCAACCCACCAGGCATCAGCAGCAGGGCGGCCAAGCAACCAGCAGCAGTGGGCGGCGGTGGCTGGCAAGGTGGGCACATAGCAGAAGGCAGCAGCAGCAGCAGCAGCAGCAGCAGGGGTGCTGAGCTGGCAGCAGCAGCAGCAGGCAGCAGTGCCAAGACTGCTGAGCTCGCGGCAGCAGCAGGCAGTAGTGGCAGGGCAGGGGATGCGTCAGCAGGTGCCACGAGGGTGTCGCGAGGCCTGCAGAAGCGTCATCAGATCGAGAGCTTCGTGGCTGTGCTGCAGCTGCTGTTGAGGGTTAAACCTCTGCTGCAGCCAGACAGCCCTGATCAATTGCTGCAGCAGAAGGGTGGAGAGGCAGTGCTACCTCTTGGTCGACTATCACCAGAAGGAACAAGAGCAGGAGCTCTTGACAAGCAACCGCTGGCTGCAATACCAGTTGTGGTGCAGCAGGAGCAGCAGGAGCAGCAGGGGCAGCAGGAGCAGCAGGAGCCGGAGCAGCAGCATGCAGCAGGGCATGACACAGAGGGCTCAAGGGAGCGTGTCCAGCAGCAGACCAGGAGTCAGGAACTGACTTCACAAGGTGCTGCGCCGCCCGCCCCCGCAGCCCCCAGCCTGCACGTGGTGGACTGCGGGTGCGGCACTGGCGGCCTGCTGCTGCCCCTGGCCCACCTGTTCCCCCACTGCCGCTTCACAGGGTGCGTGCTGCACAGGCTGCTGAACAGGCCCTGGCCCAGGTCAGGGAGTCTCCCGTGCCTGATGAACTGTTGAAGTAGCAGGCATGGTGAGCTCACCACAACCACAACCACTGCACCCCAGCACCACACAGGGCCCTTGCTGAGTATGAGCTGCACAGGGTAGGCCCTGTCCACCGCCCAGCTGACACCACCTGGCAGCCATACCTGCACCAAGCCATGGCTGCGATCAACACCACTGGCTGTGGCACCCTGGGCTTGGATGTGCTGTC
Source organism: Haematococcus lacustris (assembly GCA_030144725.1). Classification (NCBI taxonomy): domain Eukaryota; kingdom Viridiplantae; phylum Chlorophyta; class Chlorophyceae; order Chlamydomonadales; family Haematococcaceae; genus Haematococcus; species Haematococcus lacustris. The sequence continues at coordinate 32,510 of JASKMD010000353.1, forward strand.
ACTCCATGGGCTGGAGCTGGGCAGCTGATCTGTACCCCACTGCAGGGTGGACATGAAGCCGGCTGCCCTCACCATCCTGCAGCACAGGGCGCGGGCGGCGAGCCTGGTCAACGTCTCCTGCTACAATGGTGGGCCCTTGTACCCCCCTACCCCTACCCCTCCCCCTCCACCCTCCCCCTTGCCCTCCCCCTCCAACCGCTTCTGGCAGCCTCCACCCCCCAGACCCTGTACCTCCCTCCCCACCCAGCGAGGTTCCCCTATGCTCCCTGGACTTTGCTCTTTCGCTCGATCCTCAGCCCATCCAGCTGGCAGCCCCTCCCTACCACCCTTCACCCCTACCCTCAGGCACTCCCACCCAGGCACTGAAGGGCCGCTGCTGAAGGGCCACTGCTGTTCACTCAGCGGCAGCGCCAGGCGCAGCTGCAGGCATCAGGCAGCCTCCAGCCCCCGGCAACGCTCCACCAGCACCCTGGCTCTACGCTGCCACACACCACGCTCTAGGTGCAGCCCCAGCCCTGTCCACTGCCCTGACGCTTGCCACCCCTCCTCCATGTTTCTTATCATTCCTGCCCCCCCCGGCTGCATTGCTTGTGGTGGCGGCAGGCATGATAGAGGCGTTTGGGCAGCCAGTGGATGTGGTGCTGGCCCTGCATGCCTGCGGCAACGCCACCGATCACGCCATGCTGCTGGCACAGCGCCACCGCGCAGCATTCCTGGTGTCACCCTGTTGTGTAGGTGAGCCTGGACCTGAGCCACCACGCCACACACTGCCTGCTGTGTAGGGCAGCTTGTTAGTGGGAGGATCTGACCCCACGCCATGCCATGCCATGCTCTGCCCAGCAGTGTCTCTAGATATAGTCTCTCGGCACTGGTCATGACACGTGGTTCAGTGTAGAGAGAGGAGGAGCTCCTGCCCTCAATCATGGCACACCTTATGGAGGTACTGCTCCTGCCCAGCCTAACACTACCATGCGTTGCCCTGCCCAGCCTAACATAACCATGCGATACCCTGCCCAGCCGGGCCATGATCTGCAATGCCAGGCCCAGCCCGGCTGGCACTAGATGTTGAGAGCTGCTGTCACCGTGCTGCTTCTGGCTGCCGTGGCTGGCCCTGCGCAGGCAAGCTGAAGTTTTCTCTGGAGGGTGGGAGCAGCTTCAGTGCCCGCTGGACAACCTGGAGGGCTCCCAGCACCCTGGGGCCTGGGGCAGGGGCGGTGCCCTCCACACCGCCCACTGCTGCCCATGGGCTGTACCAGGATCAGAAGGACGAGCAGCAGCAACAGCAGCAGCAGCAGCAGCAGCAGCAATCACAGAAGGAGCAGCGGCAGAAGGCAGAACTGCAGAAAGAGCAGCAGCACAGTGAGGAGCAGCAAGCATGCCGGGACCCCTTCCAGCTGCTGGGTATGGAGCCAGGGCAGGGGGGTGGGCCAGGCAGTCCCCAGCCTGTGGCCCTGGAGGGTGAGGCGGCAGCAGCTGGCCTGCATCACCCTCGCTCCCAAGCGCTGCGCCGTGCACTGCCTGACCCAGCAAAGTGGTTCAGACTGCTTGCGTCAGTAGCTGATACAAACACAATGGCAGCGAACCAGGACCAAGACCATGACAAGGACCAAAACCAGGGCCAGGGCCAGGGGCAGGGGCAGGGCCAGGGGCAGGGCCAGGGGCAGGGGCAGGGCCAGGGGCAGGGGCAGGGCCAGGGGCAGGGCCAGGGCCAGGGGCAGCGCATGCCTCCTGACCCAGGCTGCAGTCAGAGCCCAGGACCTGGTCAGCCTGAGGCACAGAGGCCTGAGAGGAATGCAGGAGGCAGCGGCAATGCAGCCACAGCAAGGGCTGCGCTGTTCAGCCCTATTGCACTGCCCCTGCTGTGTAAGCTGCATGTGGAGCTGGACAGATGTGAAGCCGCCCGGGAGGCCAGCTACTGTGCTGCGCTGTTCAGGATGCTGCATGCCGGGGCAACTGCCAAGGTGAGATCACCTGGGCATGGCTGCCCCTCGCCTCCCCTCCCCCTCCCCCTCCCCCTCCCCCTCCCCCTCCCCCTCCCCCTCCCCCTCCCCCTCCCCCTCCCCCTCCCCCTCCCCCTCCCCCTCCCCCTCCCCCTCCCCCTCCCCCTCCCCCTCCCCCTCCCCCTCCCCCTCCCCCTCCCCCTCCCCCTCCCCCTCCCGCTCCCCCTCCTTGGCATCCTTCCCCTTCCTGCCCCCCTTATCCCACTCATTCTTCCCTCCCTTCAAGCAGGTGTGAGGTAGTCACGCATGCTTCGTTCAGTGCGTATGCACCACACACTCAGCACTGTTTGCCCACTGGCTGCAGGGCGACCTCATCGTGGGCGTGCCCAAGGAGCGGCCTGAGTGGCATGGGCTTCACAACCTCATGGAGCCACGGCCACCCACTGGCCAGCTGAGCTGAACACCAGGGTCTGCTTGGCTGGCCAAACCTGGCTCAGAGATGCATGCTCGTAGATACAGCGTCAAGGCAGCATCTGGTTTGGGGCTTCATGGGGGGCGGTGGAGCAGTCTAGTCAAAGGACAGGGGTGGGCTGCCCTTCATGTGACGTTCACACTAGGGGCTCTGCCCTTGCCCACCCCGCCCCACCTCAACAACAGGGTGGGCTGGAGAGAGCAAGCCAGACACTGTTCCCCTCAAGCTGTCAATACCAGATGGCACACTCATGGCACACTCATGGCAACAGTGACAAGGCCATGCCATGAAAGCATGCCGGGCAGCTGTGGCATGCGGGACTTGAGTCGCACGGCTGGGCAAGGTAGCTGTAAGAACAGGGATGTGCTGGTTTAATGCTGGGTATGTAGCTCACGGTCCGCATAGCTACGGTGCCTCCGTGTTTACCTCATCCACGATCTCAACTAGCCGCTGCTATTAACCTCTGCGACAGCACACAAGAAATAGCAGCGTAGCATTGGATGGTGACAGGTTCACCCTAACCGCTAACCACCTCTGTCGCGAATTAGTAGCGCGCACGCTGCTTGCGACTCGACTGATGAGAGGACCGGTTCTGCCGCAGCGGCCCAGCAGGGCTCGGACTCGCCCGGACCAGCGCGGCAGCACAGCTGCAGCTGGAGCTGCTGGGGCAGGCTTTGCGGCTGCACTTTGGTAAGCATTCAACGCAGGCACGCGCGCGCATTCAACGCAGGCAAGCCATGCAGGCAGCCTCGTGCAGTTCAGGTACTGGGCCACTGAGGCCTGCAGCAAGCCCCTGGAGCTATGGTGTGGAGAGGGGGACCTGAAGAGAAAGGTGCTACCGCTGTGCTCATGTCTGCTCCAACCCTTCCGGCCCTCCCCATGGGCCCTGAACAACCACGTTCAAAACATTTTTGGCTTTCTAAGAACTGCCACCATCAGGAACGAGTACCGCAGGCAGTTAGTCATCGCCCATGATGGTGAGCTGTGATCCCCTTTTACTGCAAGCATGTCACACTTCATGCATGGCTCGTGCTCGTACTCATAGCTCGTACACATTGTCACGACACAACAGCAATAGTTCTGCTGCAGCAACCAACCAGTCAGCCCTCTGCTCCTGAGAGTTGCCCCCCAATGCATCAGATGTGCTTTGAAAACAGGCTGCCCAGGGTGCAAAGTTCAGGGCCAGCTGCTGGGCTGTCAGCATCGTCACCCAGTGCCGCCACCCTACCTTGGGTCCTACCTATCCTCCCTGTCAGCTGAGCGGGCCAGGGGCATGTGTGACCACATGTACTCACTCCTCAGCACCATGGGGGATAGGAAGGGCAGACAGGCTGGCTGGCAGCTGTGAGCTGTTTGGGCCAGACAGCTCTGCAAGGTACCTGCAGCTGTGTGTTTAGTGCCCAGCAGTGCTAGAGAGAGGGGCCCTGGTTTGTTGAGGAAGTGGCCCTGACCTGGTCAGGCTCATCTGGCCCTGGCCTGAACAGGCACATGCCGTTGTCTAGTACATGGTTTCCCAGGCGCCCACCACCCCTGGATCTGATCAGGCTGAGCTGGTCGGGTCCCTGGCTGGCGACAGGAGGCACGCTGGCTCTGGATTGGTGGAGCGGCTGCGACAGCCATGCCTACGGCACCGCCACCACCCCCGTCCTGTTGGTGCTGCACGGCATCAACGGTGCGGCCTGGACATGGAGGGGTGGTGATCAGGGTCAGACCAGGGCTGGGGCAGCCCTCGACCGCTGCCGCAGCCTTGCCTAGGATACAGCAATGAAAGAAACAAACCCTCCCGACACCCTCCAACCTTGCGCCTAACCCAACCTTAACCCAAGGTTAAGGTTAAGTCAACCTCAAACGTGAGGACTAGGGCCACATTATCGATTGTATGTATAACATTGCCACAGCCACAGCCTTGCCTAGTAAACATGCAAAATGGAAAAAACTAAACTCAACAAGCTGCAATACTATTAGTAAAATATAGTGTAATACAGCTATATTATTACAAATTCAATCCTCCAACGCTTGTTTAGGCCACACAGCTGCTCCTAGGCGCCAGCAGTTCAGTGAGCAACATCATACCCATTCCTTGAAACCCCGGCCGGCCAACTGCTCCCATGCCTGCTGGCTCTGCTGTGCTGCCATGCCTCCACACCCCTGTAGTGCCTGCCCACCTGCAGGCGGCAGCCAGGAGGGCTACTGCAAGTGGATGTGTGAGGCAGCCTGGCGCCGCGGCTGGCGGGCAGTGGTGCTCAATTACAGGGGCTGCAGCGGCCTGCCACTCACCTCACCAAGAGGATATGCAGCCACGCTGACCCACGGCAAGCCCCCCACCCCCCGCCCGCCATGCACCAGCTGCTGCTGCTAGGCCCAGCCCTGCCTTGCAGCCACCTGCTGCTCTTCTCTGCTGTGATCCTCCCCCTGGCCTTGATGCACCTGCCCACCTGCACTCAGCTAAATTGTGCCCTGAAGCCTGCCCCTGGCCCCCCTGCCTGCCCCTGGCTGTGATGGAGGGCCATGGAGGCAGCTCTCAGGCAGCGGTAGGGGTGAGGGGCTGCCTTCCGCTGCAGGGCCTGGGAGCCGACCAGCATGGTGCAAGCCGTCACCCCCCTCACTCCCCCCATTCCTTCCTGCCACCCTCCTACCAGGGCTGCAGCCCAACCCACTGCACCAACCTATGGCATACATGCTCTCCGCCCACACCTGTCTGCATCACACTGGCCTGGCCTGCCCTGCCTTGCCCTGCTATGGCGCATGCAGATGTCCACTACGCCATCACCAGCATCAAGGCGTGAGTCTGGGGCGCTCAGCAGCAGCAGCCAGGGGCCAGGAGGGGCAGTGCTCCACAGCCAGCAGCTGGGCACGGCCTGCACTGCTGGCCTGCTCCCGACTGCCTGCCAGGCTGCAGGCCAGCACCTACCTGCCACCACCACCACCACCACTACCACCACCACCACCACCACCACCACCACCACCACCACCACCACCACCACCACCACCACCACCACCACCACCACCACCACCACCACCACCACCACCACCACCAACCAACACTACTAGCCATGCGAGCACCACCAATTGCACAAGCAGCGGAGTATGCCCGACTACAGCCATGTGGGCAGCAGCAGGCCCTGTCCATGCCTTGCCACCCTCCCCCTCTGTCCATTGTTGCTGCTGGGCACCTCTACTCAGTCCTGGGCCGACTCACTGCTGCTGCCCCTGCTGCCCTCTGCCCCTGCTGGTGCGGCCGCAGGCGCTTCCCCGCAGCGCCCTTGTTTGCTGTGGGCTACTCCCTGGTCAGTGCGGGAGCCTGGGCAGGTCTGATCACCCCTGACCAGTGTCGGTTGACCATCCGCACCCTACCCTGGCCCTCACCCCCCATACACCCAGGCCCTCACACCCCTCCACCCTCACCTACCCTTCTTAAACCTAGACTCCCTGGATCACTCTCAATCTTCCTTACCTATGGAACCTAGCTTGACTAGCTCCTCGACCAGCTATTGACCAGCCTTATTGAACCTAGACCTCCCCAGGACCATTATCAATCGGTATCCTTTTGACCATCCTCACTCACACCTCAGTCTACAACCCCTGACCCTTACCCTCCTGGACCCTAGCCTGTCCCAAACCCGTCCACCCCCCTGCCCCTTTCCCTCCTGACCCTTCACCCTCCTGACCCTTCAACCCCCTGCCCCTTTCCCCCCCTGCCCCTACGCCCTCCTGACCCCTGACACTCCTACCCCTACCCCTCTTTAACAATTGTCACGCCTCACCCCTGACACCTCACCCTCCTGCCCCTTGACCCTCCTGACCCCCCACACTCCTGCCCCTCACTTTCCCTCCCCCTCACCCTCCACGCCCCTGCCCCTGCCCCTGCCCTTCAGGGCGGCGTGTTCCTGACCAAGTACTTGAGTGAGGCTGACAGGGGGCTGCACGCCTCGCTGGCTGCCGCCTCCTCCGCCTTCAAGCCGTTTGAGGGCAGCGGGCTGGTAGCCACTGCTGTGGTCAGCACACCCGTCTGCCTCTTCAACAGCAGCCAGAACCTGTCCAAGCCCTGGACCGCAGGCTACCTGTACAACATGGCCTTGGCTTACAAGTTAGTGGGCAAGGGGGCAAGGAGGAGGAGGAGGAGGAGGAGGAGCATCAGGGGGGTGGGGTTGAGGCTTTGGGGTAAAGTTTAGGTCAGGATCGAAGATGAAAGTAGGGTTTAGGATCAGGGTTTAGGATCAGGGTTTAGGATCAGGATTTAGGGTCAGGGTTTAACATAAGGGTTCAGGCTTAGGGTTTAGGGCATATAATTAGAGTTCGGGGTCATGAGTCACCAGGCTGTGGTGGTAAGCTCTGGGATGCCGCTAGACTGACATACCCCCACATTGCCCTGCAGCAGCAGTCAGAGTCAGGGGGTGGTGAGGGAGGGTGGGGGTTAGCAGGGGGGGCTGCATGCTGCCCAGCAAACGATATCTGGTGCTGGCAAACCTGTCTGTGTCTAGACAGGGCAAACCAGGTTCAGGGGGTAGGTGACATGACATGCCTCAGCCAGCTCCTGCTCCCAGGCCCGGCTAGGCAGCCACCGCCCAGTAGGCTGTCCAGGGTACTTGCATGACTAGTGGCCCTGGGCTGGTGTACTGGCCAGGGCCCCGGCATGGTGAGCCAGGCAGGGCATGTGAGGTATTATTTATTTATTTATCTATTTATTTATTTATTTATGTATTTATAAATGTTTTCATTATCCATACTATCTATGTCATCATTAGCTTGCTGTAGCATGGTGGTGAAAGGCAGGCATGTAGGCACTAGCAGCACAAGCAGCTAGTGCTGACAGCGCTCTGCTGGCCGGCACGCTGAAGATCGCTGCACGAGCCTCAAGCTGCTGCCCCTGCCCCTGTCCACTCTCTTCCCCTCATCTGCCATGACGCCCACCAGCATGGGGCTCCACTGCACTTGTCTGCTACCCATGCAGAAGGCGCCTCCCCTGTGCCCTTTACCCCACGTCTCCCCCCTAGCCCTGACCCTGGTCCCCTGCTGCTGCGCAGGCTGCGTGAGTTCATGGTAGAGCACCGCGCCGCCATCACCGCCCACACCTCCCTGAACGTGGACAAGGCGATGCAGCACTGGGAGATGGGCGCCATAGAGGACGAGGGCATCCCGCATACCTTTGGCTTCAGCAACCGCCAGGTGAGACCAGGCCTGGGGAGAGGGGAGCAGGGCCAGGGTGCCTGCCCACCCTGCCTGCCCACCCTGCCTGCCCACCCTGCCTGCCCACCCTGCCTGCCCACCCTGCCTGCCCACCCTGCCTGACCACCCTGCCTGCCCACCCTGCCTGACCACCCTGCCTGACCACCCTGCCTGACCACCCTGCCTGCCCACCCTGCCTGCCCACCCTGCCTGCCCACCCTGCCTGCCCACCCTGCCTGCCCACCCTGCCTGCCCACCTTGCCTGCCCACCCTGCCTGCTGGGCCTGCCTGGCCCTAGGCCACTCAGGCTGCCTGCCTACTCTGCGCCCCGTCCATGTCCAGGAGTACTACGAGGCGTCAAACAGCTTGCAGTATATTCCCTTCATCCGCACCCCAACCCTGTTCCTCGTCTCAAAGGATGACCCGTTCCTCGGGTGAGAGCCCCCTCCTCCCCTCCTGTCCTCCTCCCCTTCTCCCCTCCTCCCCTCCTCCCCTCCTCCCCTCCTCCCCTCCTCCCCTCCTCCCCTCCTCCCCTCCTCCCCTCCTCCCCTCCTCCCCTCCTCCCCTCCTCCCCTCCTCCCCTCCTCCCCTCCTCCCCTCCTCCCCTCCTCCCCTCCTCCCCTCCTCCCCTCCTCCCCTCCTCCCCTCCTCCCCTCCTCCCCTCCTCCCCTCCTCCCCTCACCTCCCCACCCTCCTCCCCTACCCTCCCTAACAAGTGCCACCCTGCCTGCCCTCAGGGTGCTGCCAGACGAGGAGTGTAGCGCTAACCCACACACCCTGCTGGCCGCCACCCGCCCGTGGAGGCCACGTGGCCTTCCTGGAGGTGAGGAGCAGGAACCCTGGTCAGGGTAGAGCCGGCCGCCTGAGCACTGGCAGCAGGACGTACACCACAGCCTGGCAGGCTGGTGGGCGTCATGGCAGATGAGGGGAAGGGTGCCTCACGCTTCCACGGCCTTCACAGTGTGGCCCACTAACCATGGCCCTCAGGCTGCTCACCTGCGAGCACCCCACCCTGGCTGTACTCGCAGGGCCTGTGGCCGCTTGGCCCGGCATTCATGGACCGGGCGGTGCTGCAGTTCCTGGAGGTGGCCTGGAGCCAGCTGCCTGCAGTCGCGCAGGCAGCCATGCAGCTGCCCCCAGAGCTGCTGCCTCCTGAGGCTCAGGCAGTGGGACTGGGGGTGGGTCACGGGGCAGGGGCCAGCCATGAAGAGGCGGCTGGAGAGGGCGGGGAGGCACATGGGATGAGCGAGTCAGGCAGGGCGGCTGCTTGGCTGCACACCGAGAATCCGTATGTTGTCAGCCAGTTCAAGCTGCCCCCGCTGCCGCGATGGGAGGGCGCATACCAGCAGCAGCAAGAACTACAGCAGCAGCAGCAGCAGCAGGCATGTGAGCAGCAGCAGCAGCAGCAGCTGGGGCCAGATCAGCAGGTGGAGGGCACTGACAGGGGCGAGCCCCATGTGCCTTTGACGGGGCTTGGTGTGTATGAGGCAGAGCAGCCACCTCCCACCTCAGTGCCTGCCGATGTATGGCCTGAGCAGCAGGCTGCAGGGGCAGCGGAAGACAGTAGGTCCTGTGGCAGCCCAGCAGGCGCACACCACGCCGGCCCGGGGGAAGTCAGCAAGTTATGCAGGCAGGCCAGTGGGCCCCCTACAGAGCCCCCGGGCCACCTGCTGCAGCCGCCTCCCCCTGGCCCCCTCCCCCTCTTTCGCCCTCCAGCTCCAGCTGCTGCCCCAGGCCCTGACCAGGTAAGCAGCAGCTGGCCTGCAGCTGACAGCCAGGTGGGAGCAGCAGGGGGAGTGCAGGTGGCCAACCCCTCCGGCCAGCCAGGGCGTATGGCTGCCAGGGGACTAGAGCTTGCAGCAGCACCCTCCCATGGACAGCCTCCAGGGGCAGCCCACATGGGTCATGGCAAGCCGGTTTGTGGAGACCATGGTGGAGATGGCGGCGCTGGTGGCGGTGAGGGTGGTGGTGGCGGCGCTGGTGGTGGTGTTGGTCGCGGTGGTGATAATGGGGTCGTGGGACACTCTGCCTATGGCAAGCAGCTAGGGGAGAGCAGTCCTGCTTATGGCGCCCTGCCTAGCCCAGCCCAGGAGGAGGTTTTGGGGGCCAGCCTGGCTGCTGGCTCCAGGTCAGCTGACGAGGGTGAGGCGGCTCACGTATGCAGCCTGACTGCTGGCCACAGGGCAGTGACAGGGCCGCCTGGACACGCTGATGGTGGCGCGGTGCTGTCACAGCATGACAGGGCTATGCGCACAGGGCAAGGGCAGGTTGCAGGCGCCAGGTCCAAACTTTAAGCTGATCGCATGCAATGTTCGAAAGCTCGAGCAAGCACAGTGCTCCGCATATTGATGTTCGCCATAAAATGATGCAAGGGCACTTGGTGTTAGGCCGGTCGTTGGTGTGGCACTGCTCGCAGCCTTCGCAAGCATGGTTTCTTAGTGCATTGGTAATGATATGCGTGGTGTCACGGCTTTGGCGACATTACAAGGTCAATTGCGCTCTAGTAGCCAGCACAGCCACGCAAGGATTGTCGATAGCAGTTGCTAATCAGGCTCTTGTCTAGACTCCTGCACACATGCAGTCAATAATGAAAAACTACCTGTCTCAATATCCACCAATCCAATGATGCAAACATACAAAACTAACAAAACATACAAAACTCACAATTCCTAGTATTTGTGATGGCTTCACGTCGATGTTTTCTATAGCTTTCAAAGCGTGCCCAAACTAGTGCTGGAGGACTCAGACAGTGACATTTTAGGACCGCGACGAGGCACTGAAGCCAGACCTCACCGAAGCGCAGCGAAATAGACAGGCTTCCGGAGAGGCCCGCGCTGCCCGCGATAGGGACAACACATACCACGACCGGGAATGAAAGCTAGCCCACCTCACCGACCACTTGCCGCAAGAGCTTTGGGATGCCTTCCTGGCCGACGCTGTGCTGCCACGAGTGGAGGCCTGCAGCGAGTGGGCGGTGATCGGCAGCCTGCTGTTGGGCTTACTCGTGCGCGGCTTCTTTACCATTCACGTAGCCGACCCGCTCGCCCTGCACAGCCAGCCCGTGTACACACATTCCAGTCTCCCAGGCAGCCATCCCGGACCTGAGCTGCAGGTACCTGTTCTTGCAGCTGTGCCACGGCATGCCCGAAGACGGCGCGCACACGCGGCCAAGCGCACCAGTCGCTGCCGTTCCGGCCACGCACCCCGACCTCCGCGCCCGCCTCGAAGCAATCCCACGCTACCCAAGGCGGCGCAAGTGACGGCAATAGCCAGCTACAGCGAGACAATTTAAGAAAACAAGATATCAAACCCCTCGCAGGGGGTGTGAGTAAGAGCTATAGGGTTAGTTAGAGCTCTTGCGAGTAGTAGACCTGGAGGCACACACACCAGAAGGCTGAGCTGACGTGGGCATTAAGCACACAGTCAGTAGCCTTTCCAACAGCGATCTAGCAGCCTGCGTTTGATTACAACTCATGCTTTACTTGGGTGTGGCATAAGGGCTGTAGGGATTAGCGCAGGCTGAGGCAAGGTCGGGTGTAGCCTTTGTGCCAGTAACAAGGAAATCGTGAAAGACATGAGTGTGCTTCAACGCATTCCAATGCTCAGATGACAAGTTCTCACTGCCTGGACTCCTGTGAAGTCTATAACAAACTGATAAGTAGCGCATATGGTGATCACAGTGGTGTCTCATCTCTAAGCCTCCCTCCTTGTCCTTCTGCGTCGTGTTGATCCATACACGTGTTCTAGTGTGGTGCAGCACAGTGCATGAAAATCAACGTCTAATGCGAGTGCTCATCTGACTCCTCATGCGAGTGCTCGTCTGAGTGCTCGGATGTTTCCTCCTGCAAGTCATCCAGCACAGCAAGCATTAACAGGGGCAGCAACATGCTTTTGTTCTAGTGGCCAACATGTGGCAAGGCGCAGTGCATGAGCCAGCATGAGCCTAGGGCACAGGGCAGCAGCTATGGAGCACTACAGCAGCTTTTCCGATGTGCACACTTAGCACTGAGGCTGGTTGGGGTAGTTGTGTACCTGGTGCCTAACCGTAATGGAGCTAAGCGGGGCCGGAAGGGTGGCTGACAGTCCTATCTTACCATGATTAGGCAACTACCATGCTGCCAACTAAGCAGTGCAGTCCCAGGTCAACTCACCGGCGACGGTGGTGGAGGGGGTGGGCCTGGGTAGAAATCCTGCACACATGAAAGGAGAGCTTGGCACGTGTCAGGAGGAGGCTCTGCCAACAGTGTATGGTACTGGTATGGTGGTGTAAGGTACTGGTCCAGGGAATGCTGCCTACCACAATGCAGAACGGACTGAATGCACATTCGGTGCACATTCAGTGCACTACCTAGCATAGAGCAACGGCATACGGAGTCGGCACTTGAGCAAGACAAGATGATGGTGCTGCCAACCAAGCACTCCAGTTTAGCAGATCGACTGCGCGGTGAGGGATGGCTTGGGATGGGGATGTGCACACATTCAAGGAAAGCTTAAAGCACATCAATTGTGGATAATATTGGCAGCAAGGGAGTCAGCTGCTGCCAGAACTCGAACTTACCGCACAAGACAAAAGCGTCCCAGTCACGCAACGCATGAAGGCATTAAACCTGCACAGGCAAACAAACAGGCAGGCGGGCAGGCAAGTAGCACCCACACTCCAGCAGGCAAGCAGAATGCAACTTTTTACATGGGACTGTCTCGCATCTAGCAATCAAGCAATACATTGCTGAAGGCGTTGGATCTTGCTACAAAAAATCAATAACAAGCTTTCACAAACTGGGACAGGGTGCTCAGATGTGTATGGTGCACCCGCTCAGGGCAGCAGTGCAAGTCAGCTGATGAACAACATAGGCATGTGGCCATCATGGCGTATAGGCCGGTCCCTCCAGTCCAGGGCCCCCTGGCATGTGCCTGTTAACAAGGTCTTGACATTTGAACCCAAAGAATTGTGCACCATTTTTCACCCCTAAACATGCTGCGGCTTGTTGCCTGCTAGCTTAATAGAGAGGCGCTCATGGTGGATCCTTACACAACCGTCTGTGCACTCACTGCATGGGTCGCAGCATCTTCACGATCTGGTTGTCACCACACAGGGCACTGATAAGTTGTGGAAGGCACCTGCCACCCTGCATTGCAGTCATAGCGCATTGCTCTGGCGCGTGTGCATGGCATGCCAGTGGCAACATGAGGCATCGCTGCCTTGCAGGGGTGCCTCTAACCAGGGCTCACCTCCACTGACAGGAAAGTATTGAGGGCCATCGCACAGCCGGCACTGCAGCAGCCGTCTTGGATGACAATGTCTTGAATGCAAATAGGCAACCTGCAGGCAGCCACCAAAGTGGGAGCAGTGACCAGCGCATGCAGCTTGCACAGCCAGCACTCCAGAGGGTGCCACACAGCATTTGCCACACGTAAATATCAGCTTCTATGGCGTCAAGCGCGGAAGGTTAGTACATTTGGCACAGCAGGTGCAACCTACTCACCCTCCCACGATGGCACCAAGGCACTGGGCGTCCAAGCCACTGGAGTCCAAGAAGCTCAAAGAAGGCTCAATGAGAGACATGGGGTCTAGAGGATTGCCGTCTGGGCCCGGATACGGAGTGGGTGCCGGGCAGGCTGCGCAGCAAGCAAGGGTCGGCGTCGTAAATGTCATCGCAAATGTTTAGGAGTGTCGAAGATGAAGGACAGGACGGATGGTGACGAGGACCAGAACCACGAGCGTAGAGTATGAGCGGCGTGACACGGTGGGGTACGCAGGTTTCGGCCCAAAAGGGCGGGCCCGACTTACTGACGGTGCCATCGTCCACCAGGGGGTACGCCTGGGATCCCTGCGAGGTGGCGCGACACCCAGGCAAAACTGGGTTGACCGTACAATGCCGTACATCTCGTTTCATCCACTTCACCTACCCAAGGGGCCAGTAGCGCCGCGACCAGCACTAGAAGCATCGTCCTGACCATTCTGTCTCTGGCAAAGCATACCGGCATGGAGCATTATATGGAGCAAGCAAAAGAGTGTGAGTAACCTGCTAATTCCCTCGTCGAATATGCGATGCGAGTTCACCTGATATGGAGCTCCTGCTCATCAACCGGACCTACCTCCCCCCTTAGCTGCTGATGGACCCTGGGCCACTGCACCACCTTGTTGCAGGCCTGCTGCACTGCCTAGACGCCCTACATCGTGAGCATTGCTGGAGACCCAGCTGGACCCTGCTTATACGGGACTGATCAACCTGCACCACTCACCCAGTATGCGGATGCCAGCATTGCCAAAGAAGATCACTACCTGCTTGACCTAGCAGTAGCATTCCATGCAGTCATCCTCAGCCCATACACCATGACTGCACGGCACACACGGCACACAAGGAGGGGAGATCATGTCTGGTCCCATGATGCGACACGCATCAAGGTCACAGCCAGTCTTGCAACAAGCCAACAAATACAAGACCTGATGATACCTCCACCTCCAACCTCAACCCCACCAAACCTAACATCTGCCAACCCACCCCCCACTCCCACGCCTTTTCCCCACCCGTGTGTCCTGTCCATACCTTTTTCCAGCTTTTCCAGCTCTTCGCCCCTCACCTCATGGAATCAGAGGGCGCGTTTCCAACGGACGGAGAAAAGAGATAAGAGACCGCCCATGTGCATGAATTCAAACGCGTTTCCAATGGACGGAGAAAAGAGATAAGAGATGCATGGACGTCCACTTTCCAGCCGCCGCCTACGCCTTCATTGATCTACACACGAGCTGCCCAGCAACATGGATAGCAGTAGCAGCAGCGGTTACAGCGGAAGTAGCGGCAGCAGTAGAGCATGACCCGGTTTGTTAAACAAGTTTAACAAGTTAAGCAAAGGGAGAATGCACACACGCCAATGCACACACGCAGCCTCCCCGCGAACCAAAGCTACACGCAGAGCTACAGTGCTCGGCTGGTGTTTCACTGTAGCTTTGGGGGTTGGCTGTAGCTCTGGGGGCGATCTTTTCATATGGTATGGGAACAAGGACGCAATTGTCCCGTTAGCTGGGATGGTGGCAGGTATGATGGCGTGAAGCATCGCAGGCGCAAGTGCACAAAGTGCGCCGTGCAAGTCAGTCGTGCAAGTCAGTGCAGTTGTGCAAGTCAGGCTGCGGGGCTTATCAGGCTAACTAGTCAAGCACTCTCCGCACTAGCGGGACTAGCTAAGTATGCTCCGGGGGGCTACAACTCTCTATGGCACTGCTCCGCGTTGAAATTGCGGTGCTCGTCAAACAGCTGATGCGCCCTCAGCTGATGCGCCCTCTGCAACAATACGGACGAGGACCATCTCCTGGGCATATGTCCTCTTCATCAGCTCCTGCGGCTTAGGTGGCGACGCAGAAGCGGCAACGGGACATTGGACATCACAGCGATGCCCTGGAGAAACATGCTGTCGCCCAGCCTAACCCAGCTCTCGCTGCGGCTCCGGTGCAAAAGGTCACATCTCTCGGTCACATCTCTTTTTCTCCTGGGGGGGTCGGCCTGGAGGACGCTCGCGGAGACAAAGAGATCAAATGGAGCTCACTCTAGGAGAGTTATTCGTCTCTAACTCCGCGCATTGGAAACGGGAGAGAAGAGATCCGGACCGTTTGCGGCAGTTAGAGGGACATGGGCTGGCGGCTGATCTCTTTCTCTCTTCTGGTCACCCCCGCCATTGGCCCCGCAATTCACTTTTTGGCACCGTCTTTGATCCGCTGCATGTAATTCTTCCACCATTGGGCTCTACATCTCACAACGGTGTCGCTAGCAGGTTAGGCCCTCTTTTGTCGATTGTACTGCATTGTCTCGACGACTTGATTAGCTTCGCAATGTCATTCTCCATCTGTTTATATGCGTGTCGCAACAGGAGAGGTGGATTGGTGGCCGGAGGCATTTCCGTGCCGAGCAGCCTTTGCTGCCGTTGGACTGGGCAACTCGCGAATACATCTCAGGTAAGCACGGGGTGCTGTTTCTTAGTGCGTTTTGCATACAATGTCAACACATGCAACCAAACCTGCTGACCTCCATAGGTGCTTGGCTGTTGTGAGGATCAGCATCAAACCCACAGCAGCCCAAGGCTCTTCCAAGCAGGAGTGCAGCAAGGGAATCAGCTCTTGAAAACAGTGAGCAAGAGGTGAGCAAGGTTGTAATTTACCTCACTCAGTCCGGGTCAGTTTGATGTTCACGCGCACACTTGCGCAATGCATGACAGGCATGAACTGGTGAGGGTAGCACACAACAGTCACCTGCCCGACTTTCATCTCTTATTATTTCTTATGAACGACGTTACGCCTCAATATGTTGAGCAAACATGTTTATGTGTTTCTATGCGCAGGATGCCGTCGACATACTACCACCCTTATCTCAACAGTCCAACAGCCAGGGATGAGCCCGGCAGCCACACCTCCTCCCCCCTCCCCGCCACACTCACTACATGGCCAGACCCTGGAGCAGCAGCCCCCTCCCACCTCCCTGCCCCCCGAGCTGGATGACCAACACCAGAATCAAGTGTCTCCATGCCCCTCCCCCCCGCCTTCCCCCCCCCTTCCCAACCCCCCCGCCTTCCCAACCCCTCCCCAGCAGCCACAGCAGCCACCTCCCACCTTCATTGCTCACAAGTAAGTAGTAAGGGTTGTGGTTGAAGCTATGTGTCAGGTGCCAATGAAGTGGTCTACAACCTGTGTAATGTGTCTTTTGTTTTGCAGGTGTTGGCAATGTGGTGCCCTACAACAGCCCGGAGGCTACCCCCAGGTCGACCATCACCAGCCAGAGCAGCCACAGTTTGACTATGAGGCAGAGCTTGCCTTGGTAGCACAATGCCTCTTGAGCCAATGCCCATGCTGCTAGACAAGGAAGCTGCTAGGCAAGCTGCTATAAATGCAGAGTGCATTAGGCTCATTCTCTTGGACACCCCTGGTATGCCTCATTTTAATACACTGAACAAGGACCTATTGAAAGCATGGTGCAAACACAATAACATCAGAGGGGTTTCAAGTAAATCAAAGAATGAGTTGCGTGACATGTGCAGGAAGAAGGTTGAGGCACCACGGCCCATGTAACACTGAAAGCCAGAGCCATCCCGAGCCATCCCGACAACATATTGCCAAGTGATGATGTAGCGCTGTCATGATGCAGCTTGTATTTGCATAGAGTCATGCCGCGACGTAAGTGAGGTAAGGGGTGCCAGATGGCTGACTTGTGCGCATAGTCACAAATTATATGCTCCATGCACTGACATGCAAGCAGGCGTACTGCACTTGTGCCGTTGGCTTACGGCGTGCGTAGAAGGATTGCCAGCATCGCCTTATGGCGTGCGTGAGTCTTTTAGGAGCGGAAGGCACAGGTCAGGTTTGATCGGGCGCCGATCTGAGCTAGTGTTTTGCGGCTGCTGGGTGCCGCAAACGCCTGTTACACCCGACTGCGTCAAAACTTTGTCACGAGCTACACGGAGATTCGCGCCCCAGACCGTCTCACATTTGCGGGGCCAATGGCGGGGGTGACCTTCTCTTTCTCTCTTTCTCTTCTCTTTCTCTCCGATCTCTTTTCTCTTTTCTCCGTGCATTGGAAACGCGCCCTATGTTCCCACCTCGACCAAGAATATGAACTGCGACAATCACTGAGGATCGCCTAAGAGGGACACAATGTGAAGTCATCAAGCAGCAGTAAGCAGTCAGACAAGAACCTTCAGTAAACGACGCAAATCCTTTTCTTACCTTTCCTTCTCACCTTTTCCGAATCGACGCCCCTGACCTTCACGATGCAGTTGGTGCTTGCCGTACAATGGCAGGCTTCATTGATCTTTCGCAATTGTGCTATAAGCATGTGCACTATAAGCATGTTGTTAAGGAAAGTGCAATACCAGTTTGCGTCAACGCATTCGCATGCGTCAACGCACTCGTTGCCTCCAGTCAGCTGTGACACCCGTGAGAAAATGTTCGAATGGGCCAGCATGGGCCAACCAGGCCATCTCGTGCCGCGATTTTTGCACCCGCTTGCTGCATAGGTCTAGTCAGGGCTGTCCCTTGATTATTCCTTGCGCCCGCCAAAGTGGACCCCTCGAAGCAAAGCTTGTTTGGGTCATAGCTGGAAGTTTAGAGGTGCTGTGGTGAGCCCCACGTAGCCCCGTGCTCGAGTTGTGACCTTTTGCCGAACACATGTCGTCGGCCGTCTTGCTGGGTTAGCTGTCAGTAAGAACATTCCGCTTTTGTTCCGATGCGTAGCTGCAAAAATGAGCGCGTGAGCTTAACTAACCGTGGCCCCGACCGCGACCATGCAGGGCTGCTGCAAACCCGGCCCCCGGTCCAGCCTGGGCGAGTTCTGAATTGAAACTACACAGTCAGCTCCACTGTAGCATAAGGTACGCGATGGGTTAAGCTGCACCACAATGCTTTCAGTGAGTGAACAATGGCAGGGATTCATATCATGTCATACACTATGAGGTGTCACATGGCACATGTGTAACCAGTAGGCCTGGAACTTGTGTGGTGTGCTGACAGTGCTTATATCAACTCCCTGCCGTGATTTCATCTAAAGGTAAAATTGCAGGCAATTACAGCATAGTTATAACCGCAGAATGCAATGCTATGGATGATGTCATCGCCCAACACTACATCCCATGCATCACTTGCTGTGTGTGCTCTGCAGGTGCATGCCTACGTTCCCACATCCCCTTCAAGGCCGGTCCGTGCTGCTTGAGGGCATTGTGGTGAAGTTAGACCGATGCGTTCTTTGCACGGTGTCGACTGCACCATGCGTGATAGGCAGATGGCAAGCATGGACAGCTTTATGCGTGGCACCTAATGTGGAGGGGACAGACGCTATCTGGGAAGTACGTGATGCTTCTAAACTTAGCGGCCCAGCGCGTGGTGATGCCCTAGGGCCAGCCACCCTTGTGGACAACACACTCCGAGCTGGGTGTGAGGCAATGCGCCTCCCCCTTGTGGCCCACTTCAAGTGTGTGCAACGGTTGAAGGTGGAGGCTAGCATTTGCCCACACTCACCGGGCAACAACAGCAGCAGCAGCAGCAGCAGCAGCAGCAGGGGTGGTGGTGGGGAGGGGGCAGGAGGGAAGGGTGTGGGGTTGGGGCAGTGGGCACCATCCCCCACTCGCTCTCAGCCACTTGGCCCAGCGCCGGGCAACAACAGCAGCAGCAGCAGGGATGGTGGTGGTGGGGGGGCAGGAGGGCAGGGTGTGGGGCTGGGGCAGTGGGCACCATCCCCCACCCGCTCTCAGCCACTTGGCCCAGTGCCGGGCAACAACAGCAGCAGCAGCAGGGATGGTGGTGGTGGGGGGGCAGGAGGGCAGGGGGGGGGGCTGGGGCAGTGGGCACCATCCCCCACTCGCTCTCAGCCACTTGGCCCAGTGCCGGGCAACAACAGCAGCAGCAGCAGGGATGGTGGTGGTGGGGGGGCAGGAGGGCAGGGGGGGGGGGCTGGGGCAGTGGGCACCATCCCCCACTCGCTCTCAGCCACTTGGCCCAGTGCCGGGCAACAACAGCAGCAGCAGCAGCAGCAGGGGTGGTGGTGGTGGGGGGGCAGGAGGGCAGTGTGTGGGGCTGGGACAGTGGGCACAAATCTCTCCCTCGGGAGGCAGCAACAACGGTGGCATGGGGACTGCTGCGGCCAAGAGTTGGGCATCCTTGTTTGCTTCTGCTGCTCAAATGCCTTCCTTTTCTACCCCTTCCCAACAGTGCGTGCTGGCCCAGTTGCTCTCTTTCGGGCTTGTACCGTATGACAACGCAGGGCAGGGCCATAGCCATGTACCGTTCTACAATACAGCCATTGCCTGAGAAAACAGTGAAGCTTAGCCTAGATCAATTGAGGCAGTTGTGGGGTGTAGTAGGCCGGGGTCCTCTAGCAAAGACAGTCTGTGGGCTGCTAGATGCACTGCTGGATGCACATGCACTATGAGCAATGTTGAATGGTGCTCTGACCTGTAAATATTACACATCCACCATCTGCACGAAGTTGTTGAGATACGGAAACGCTGGATAGGCACCTGCAATGCACACATAGCAGGTGCTGCATGTGGTGTGTTGTTGGGAAACGACATCATCCATAACAATGGAGTCTGCGGTTATAACTATGCTGTAATTGCCTGCATTTTTACCTTTAGATGAAATTGCGGCAAGGGGGTGCTATGAGCACTGTCAACACACCACACAGGTTTCAGGCCTACTGGTCACACATGTGCCATGTGACACCACATCATGTGTGATGTGGTACTATTCCCTGCAAAGATGCACACACTTAGTGCATCGTCATGCAACCTAATCTATTGCGTACCTTGTGCCATGACGAGCCTACAGGTATGTTTTCAGCCACAATTTCGCTGTGGCTGGACCGGGGGCCGGGTTTGCAGCAGTTCTGCATGGGCGCAGTCGGGTCCACAATTCATGAGTCCCACGCGTTCATTTTGGCAGCTACGCAGCGATACAAGTGCCAATGTTCTCACTGGCATCGTCGGTCGCTCCACTTGCAAAGGGCACGAAAGTCAGCGCTCAAGCGATTACAAGCTTTGCGATGCGCATGGGGTCTACTCCGTCGACTGGACAGTTCTCTAGGCTACGTTTGGTCCAGATTCTTGGCAGGCTACGGAGGTGGACATCCGGCAGGGAGCTAACAGCGACGCGCTGAGCCCAGCGGTGCAAGTCTTACATGCTTACAGCTGACCTCCAGTCTCCAGTCGGATTACACTCAAAAAGCAAAGCAAACCTTGCCGTGGAACCGCCTCAGCTTACGTCGCGTCCTGTGCAAATAACAAGGATGTAAAGCAAGCATGCTGGCTGTCAGTAGGCAAGTCTGTAATATCCGTACTCGTTCACAAGCCTCCTTTCTTGTCCTTCTGCCTAGTGTTTGCGTAACCCGTCTTCCTGTGTAAAACAGAACTCTTCCCTCCTTGTCCTTGTCCCTCGTGTTGATCCATACACGTGGTCTAGTGTGGCGCAGCACTTTTCAGTGCATAAAGATCAACATGCCTAATGTGAGTGCTCATCTGAGTCCTCATGTGAGTGCTCATCCGACTCCTCATGCGAGTGCTCATTGTCATGGTTATTGGCTCGGACAGGGTGGACTTGGTAGAGTCGGGCAGGGCGGACTCCGACAGGGTGGACTCGGAGAGGGTGGAGGTGGACAGGGGGGTCTGAGTGCTCGCCCGAGTGCTCATCCGAGTGCTCATCCGAGTGCTCGGATGTCTCCTCCTGCAAACCATCCAGCACAGCAAGCATAAACAGGGGCGGCAACACGCTATTCTAGTAGCCAACATGTGGCAAAGTGCAGTGCATCAGCCAACATGAACATATGGCACAGGGCAGCAGCTATGGAGCACTACAGCAGCTTTTCCAATGTGCACATCCAATGAGCACTCGGAGGGTTAGGGTTAGGGTTAGGGTTAGGGTTAGGGTGGTTGGGGTAGTTGTGTACCTGGTGCCTAACCGTGATGGAGCTAAGTGGGGCCGAAAGGGTGGCTGACAGTCCTATCTTACCATGAATAGGCAAGTACCATGCTGCCAACTAAGCAGTGCAGTCCCAGGTCAACTCACCGGTGATGGAGGGGGTAGGCCTGGGTAGACGTCCTGCACACATGGAAGGAGAGCTTGACACATGTCAGGAGAATGCTCTGCCACAAGTGGGTGGTGAGTACTGATTGGGGGCATTACTGCCTACCACCATGGGGCTGAATGTGCAGCACGTGAACACTGTCGTGCATGACATGCAGTGCGTTACATAGACCAAGGACAAACGGATTCAGCAATTGAGCAAGAGATGGTGCGTGGTGAGATGGTGCGTGGTGTGATGGTGATGGTGCATGATAATGCGTGGTGAGATGGTGCTGCCAACAGAGGCCACTGCAGGTTCAGCAGGTTGACTGACTGGTGAGGGATGGCTTGGGTAGGGGATGTGCACACGTCCATGCCTTATAACGCATCAGCTGTTTGGGACAAGTTGGTGCTGTGGAGACATTGACAGCAGTGAAGTCAGCTGCTGCCAGAACTTACCGCACAGGACAGGAGCGTCCCAGTCACACACCGCTTATAGGCGTTAAAGCTGCACAGGCAGGCAGGCAGGTCAGTAGCACCCACTCTACAGCAGGCAAGCAGCAGGCAACCTTGACCATGAGCCTGTCTTACAGATACCACTAATACATTACATTGCTGAAGGTGCTCAATCATCTCACAATAATCCATTCCAAGATTGCAGAAAATGGGACGGGTTGCATGTAGGTGCTCAGTAAGTGCATGGTGTAGCCGCTAAGGCCAGCAGTACAACCCAGCTGGTGAACAACGATTTGCCATACAGGCATGTGCCGTCAACACGGTAGAAACCATTAGGCGCCCCCAACAAGCATGAACGGGCCAAAAGGCAAGGCATTGCAGCGTTGCGGCGTGGTTGCCCCCTTTAAGGGTTATATCATTCAGTCTTCGCATAGCAACTTGTTGCCAACTAGGTTGATGAGGGAGGTGCTGAAAGTGGATCATTTCACATCAGTCTGTGCACTCACTGCATGGGACGCAGCATGTTAGCAATCTCGTTGTCACGGCACAGAGCAGCGCCAACTTGTGGAAGGCATTTTCCACCCTGTGTTGCAGTCACAGTACATTGCCTTGGCGCGTGTCCATGGCATGCTAGCGGCAACATGCGACATTGCTGCCTTGCAGGGGTGCCTCTGACCAGGGCTCACCTCCACTGACAGGAAAGCGTTGAGGGCCGTCGCACAGCCTGCACTGCAGCACCCCTCCCTGATGGGAATGTCTCCAATGCAGCTCGACAACCTGCAAGCAGTCACCAACAGGCATATGGGAGCAGCAACCTGCACATGCAGCTTGCACAGCCAGCACTCTGGAGGGTGTCACACAGCATCCATCCCGTGTGATACCATCATTTTATGGCGTCGAACTCTGAAGGCTACTACATTTGGCACAGCAGGTGCTACCTACTCACCCCTGCATGACGGAACCGAGGCACTCGAGGTCCAAGCCACTGGACGCCAAGAAGCTCAGAGAAGGCTCAATCAGAGAGTTGGGGTCGATTGGATTGCCAGCTCGGTCCAGGTACGGAGTGGGTGCCGGGCAAGCTGCGCAGCAAGCAAGGCTCGGCGTCGTAAATGCCATCGCAAATGTTTAGGAGCGAAGAAGAAGATGGAGCACAGAACGGATGGAGATGAGGACCCGAACCATGAGCGTAGTGTATGAGCGGCGTGACAGGGTGGGCTATAGCTGTGGCTACACAAGTGTTGGCCAGATATGGTGGGCTTTTCGACTCACTGACGGTGCTCCCTGGCAAGTCCACAAGGGGGTACGTATACGCCTGGGATCCCTGCGAGGCGCGCGGAACCCAGGCAAATTGGGTGGGCCATACAGGGCCGTAAACCTCGCTACATCCACCAACCCACCCAGGGGGCCAGCAGCGCGACCAGAATGACTACCAGCATTGTCTCTTTTGTGATGCTTTGGCGAAGTACAGCTTGTAAGGAGCATTTATAGGAGCAGAAAAGTGTGACTGACCTGCAAGTACCCTCGCCCGACGTGCGATGCGATACCAGCCCTATCGCCACTCATCTTGGGGCCTCACAACAGCGTTGCAGGCAGGTTTAAGGTTCGCAGATCAGTTGTACTGCATCATTGCGACGACACACATACGAGAGATGCGACCGACAATCCCCTCCTTGCACCAAGAGTGCGACCGTAAGGCACAACAGCGTCCAGTCTACAACATTGTGACCTGTAATCGGATGTGGATGTAGCGTGGTGCCATTGCATTGCCAATGCACTGCACACCCTAGATGTAGATTTCAATATCAGAAATACCGGACGGTTCATGGTGGGGTTGTGTGCAGCTCGTTATGCATATGTGCATGCTGTTATAGAGCGTGTAGCCAGGTTCCATGTCATACGAAGCTGACGATTACATTACCCTTATCATCATCTGCTGGCTTGGGCGTGGGCGTGACTACGCTGATCCTCCCTCGTGCACCCACGTGGCACAGCGCCTAGAGGCCAGGCCTTCAGCACAGCTCCAAGGGGCATAGCTTGCTCCGCTCAACATCCCGATGGTTGACCACCGTATTCATGTCAAAATGCAGCCACCATATTTTCACAGTCACGCCCCCAAGCGGCTGGTATAGATGGGGGCCTTCTGCAGCCTGACCCTCGCCCCTTGCCCTTGCAGATTCTGAGCCTTGGCAGGTTGGGATTTGAGCTGGGGGGCTGCTGTGGGGCTACCTGGCTGCACGGGGGCTGCAGGAGGTGTGGGGCCACTGCTCATCATGCTTCGCACTTGCTTTCCCAGCCCCAACCCATGTGCTGCTGGGTTAGAAAAAACAAGCCAGCTACTCAGACTGGAGTACACCCTCTGCAAAGACTTCACTCGAGTACACCCTTTAACTGGGATGTTGTACCGCATCCGTCTGGTTAGCCGCACTCCACCCACTCACCTAGGCAGTCAGCGCAGCCTCAGGGGTTTAGGACGAGGAGTCAGGCCAGCTGGTAGCAGACCAGGTGGCCCCGTGAAAGCTGACCAAGGGCCAGGTGGGGCGAACCAGTGGCCTGAACAACGCCTGCCGCATTACCCAGCGGAGGCTAGCACTGATCCAGCCACACCTCAAGCACCTAGCAGCAGCCAGCTCAGCCGGCACCTCCCTGGAGGCCAACCTGGAGCACATCACCATCACCCTGGCCACCTGGGAAGCGGTGTGGGAGGTGTACCTGGACCCCAAGTGGGCATGGCAGCAGCTGCGGCTGTAGGGAGCCCAGGACCGGGCGTTGGAGCAGTTCTTCAAGAAGGTGAGGGTGGGTGGGAGGGTTAGGTACTGAGAGGTGGTGGGTCAAGCATGAAGTGAAAGAGTGGTTGACTGTGTAATGCCTAACCTGGTGCCACCATGTCAGCCATTATGTGTGCCTTGTGTGCATGACCGCAGCTGGAAAAAAGAGATGGCGGATTGGTCCATGAAGCGCCATGGGCGTGCCAAGCAGCTGGTGGTGTTCAATGACGCAGGTAGCATTGGCACCAGGGGAGGCTGGGGTGCTGATGTGGTGCTGCATGCCTGTTGCAAGGTGGTGTGCAGGCCCAGGGGCACAGACCAGCGGCGGGGCAGGGTGGTGCTTGTGGATGAGCACCGCTCCACCTGGGTCAGCTCAACAGTGAATGGCCAGCAGCCCTGTAAGAGGCAGCTGAACAAATGCAGGGCCACCAGGCCTGCAGACTGAAAGCCCCCAGCCAGCAGAACACCACCTAGTGCGCCCAGCCTGGAGCCAGCAGCGTGACCAGCCGGGTGCAGGGCCTAATGTGGTGCCTGGCAGTGGCCCCACGCAAGCCCCCACAGGCCCCATGCAGCAGCGAGGCAGCCACACAGCTAGCAGCCTCAGAGCCTCGCCCAGCAATCCTCTGCCAGCCAAACGCAGCAAGCGCACTGAGGCTGAGCAGGCAGCTGAGCCCACCCAGCCCACCAAGGGCAAGGGCAAGGCTACTCAAGCAAAGCCAGAACCACAGCTAGGCAGGTGGCTGGACAGGGACTGCAATGCAGCGCTCATCATGCAGCGCATTGGGGAGTCCAAGTGGCGCCCTCTTAAGCGGTGCTGGTGGCCCGACCAGGCAGCTCTGCCAGCCAAGGGCAAGGAATACCCTGAGCTGGGCTACAAGCGTCTGCGAGACCAGCCACCCAAGGTCCAGCAGCAGCAGCAGCAGCAGCAGCAGCAGCAGCAGCAGCAGCAGCCTCCCGTGGCACAGTAGTGTGTGTCACCATCTGAGCTGACATCATCTTATAGTCATGCCAACTACAGACTGTAGCCCTGTCACAGGAGTTAGCCAACCCGACTGCTACAGGGCTCACCTACTGGCCCTACCTGCCATTCTAGGTGGTGATAGCCCCTGGGCCACTGCACCATCTTGTGGCAGGCCTGCTGCACTGTTATGGCGCTCTATGTGCAGTTGTCGACATTGCTGGAGGCCGGCTGACCCAATTGGTCCAGCTGATGTGGGACTGATCTACTGGCACCACCCACCCAGTATGCGGATGCCAGCATTGCCAAAGAAGATCACTACCTGCTTGACCTAGCAGTTGCGTTCCATGCAGTCGTCCTCAGCCCATGCGCCATGACTGCACGGCACACGCGGCACACAAGGAGGGGAGATCATGTCTGGTCACATGATGCGGCACGCATCAACGTCACAGCCAGTCTTGCACCAAGCCAACAAATACAAGACCTGATGATACCTCCACCTCCAACCTCAACCCCACCAAACCTAACATCTGCCAACCCATCCCCCACTCTCACGCCTTTCCCCCACCATGCTTTGTCCATACCTTCTTCCAGCTTTTCCAGCTTTTCGCCCCTCACCTCATGGAATCGTAGGACCGTAATCCTCATGGAATCGTAGGACCGATGAGGACCGCAACCCACCACCATTAAGAAAGTGGCAATGTCTGAGGATCGCCCGAGAGGGGCACAATGTGAAGACATCAAGCAGCAGTAAGCAGTCAGACAAGAACCTTCACCCCAGTCAACGACGCAAACGACTCTTTTTGCTTCTCACCCTTTCCTCATCTCCGCGTCGACGCCCTGACGCCTGATTTGACAGTTCTCACTATGCAGTCATTGCTACCCGGACACTGTCAGGCTCCATGCAACCCTGCATCCCGCGTCGCGCCAGGCACTCGACACACGGCATGTTTAGCAGGTTGTCTTGCCCAGCAGCGCGCCTTCTGCCTGATCACGGACGCCCACATCGCCGCCTCACTCCGTGTCGTAATGCAGGGAGGCGCACCTGCCAGGCCCAAGCCTCCCCAAGGGCCAGCGTGGTGCTGACCAGGGAACAGGGCAAGAATGACAAGATGCTCGAGGCCCTCACACGGCACGGGCTGCACTGCATAGAGCTGCCCCTCATCCAACATCAGGACGGGCCAGACAGGTGAGACAGGTCCCTATGGGATACACTGCCACCAGCTGTGCTAGCCAGCCCACTGGTACAGCTGACGTCTTTTCAGCAGCACTGTGCTAGGAAACTTCCCTACTACAAATGACACCAGCCCGCCTGCATGACCTGCGATTGTCTTAGCAGCCTCTGGGTCGCATGCGTTATGTCATGGGAGGAGGTTGGGCGGGGGGTGGCAAAGGAACACATTGGGCCAGCCACAGTGGCAGCCCTTGTCCTGAAGGCAGGTGCAGGCAGCCTGGACTTAAAGAGGACAGGCCGCAGCAGGGGTAGCAAGTGAAGGCAATTGCAGCGGCAGGTGCAGCGTTTCGTGGGATGCGGCAGTGGGATGCGGCAGTGGGATGCGGCAGCAAGGCGTGGTGTCCTCCCAGGGCCAAAATGGAACACCCCTGCAAGACCTGCACCTTGCCTAGCAGCTGCCTGCACAGCCTATGCCTTGCACGGCAGCTGTATGTGCAAGTCAGGAGGTGTAGCCCCTCAGGCTGCCGGGCCCCTGGCTGCAGGGCCACCCTGCCAGCGTTGCTGCGGGAGGGGCAGCATGACTGGGTCGCAGTGACCTCCCCTGAGGCAGCCGCCGTGTTCCTGGAAGCCTGGGAAGCAGCTTGCAGACCACAAGTAGGTAGCACGACCCGGGCATGACCCAGGTGTGACTCAGGTGTGACCCGGGTGTGACCCGGGTGCAACCCAGGTGCGACCCGGGTCTAACCCAGGTGCGACCCAGGTGTGACCCAGGTGGCCTTTCCTCTGCCCAGCGCATGGTGACAGCTTCACCTAGCGATTACACAGCTTTGTCATGCTGCTGCCAAACTGTTATGACCTGGGTGGCACTCCTAGCACTGGCCAGGTGTCATGCCCGCTGTGGGTAGCAGTAGGCTGCCCATTTGGTCAGAAATCTGACCATGGACTCAACAGCCTCTGCTGTATGGACCCTGATCCCTAACCCTAATGGACCCAGCCGCTATGGACCCTAACCCTATCCCTATATGTTTTGTATGGACCCTAACCCTAACCATTATGTATGGACCCTAACCCTAACCCTGATGGACCCTGATGGACCTGTATGGACCCTAACCCTAACCCTAATGGACCCTAACACTAACCCTAACCCTAACCTAGCCCCTGCTGTTTGGAGTGGAGGAAGCAGGTGCAGCTAGAGTGATGCCTGCCTGCCTGCCCGCCCGCCCGCCCCGCCCGCCCGCCCGCCCGCCCGCCCGCCCGCCCGCCCGCCCGCCGCCCGCCCGCCCGCCCGCCCGCCCGCCCGCCCGCCCGCCCGCCCGCCCGCCCGCCCGCCCGCCCGCCCGCCCGCCCGCCCGCCCGCCCGCCCGCCCGCCCGCCCGCCCGCCCGCCCGCCCGCCCGCCCGCCCGCCCGCCCGCCCGCCCGCCCGCCCGCCCGCCCGCCCGCCCGCCCGCCCGCCCCGCCCGCCCGCCCGCCCGCCCGCCCGCCCGCCCGCCCGCCCGCCCGCCCGCCCGCCCGCCCGCCCGCCCGCCCGCCCGCCCGCCCGCCCGCCCGCCCGCCCGCCCGCCCGCCCGCCCGCCCGCCCGCCCGCCCGCCCGCCCGCCCGCCCGCCCGCCCGCCCGCCCGCCCGCCCGCCCGCCCGCCCGCCCGCCCGCCCGCCCGCCCCGCCCGCCCGCCCGCCCGCCCGCCCGCCAGCCAGCCCACCAGCGCGCTTACCCGCCTGCCCGCCTGCCCACCAGCCCGCCTGCCTAGCAGCCTTCCCGCCTGCCCGCCTGCCCCAGGTGCGTGTGGCAGTGGTGGGGGCCGGCACAGGGGAGGTGCTGCTCCAGGCCGGCTGCCCCGTCAGCTTTACCCCCTCACAAGCCCTGGGCAAGGTGATGGGCAGAGAGCTGCCACACATCCCTGGTGCGCCGCCCACCTTCTCACCCACACCCTCCACCCCACCCCACACCACACGCACGCAACCCTTCCCCTCCCACATCCCCCTAGCTTTGATCTCAGCTTGCTAGCCAGCTGATCCCTCACAGAGCATCGACTCATTTAACCATGACTGACAGGAGTCATGGTTTGTGGCTAGACTCCAAGGACTCCAGAAACTGCTGAACCCTTCCCTGACTCTAATCCTAGCTGAGTCTCACAACTGGGTCTCAGATAGCTCATCCACCTCATCCTGGCTGGCTCCCTAAGGCGCTACCCAGCTCTACACCCGTAGCTCAGCCACAGCCACAGCCACAGCCGTCCTCCTGGTGGGTACAGACCCTACCCCTACCCCTGCAAAACACACGCACTACACCTTGACCCTGCCGCCATCGCTCCAACCTTAGCCACCACCTCATCACGACGCACGCTACTGCCATACCATGCCAGGTGCCAAATGCTCTCTTCATCTCAGTTTGTGATGTTGCTGCAGTCAGCAATTCATGCACCACCCATGTGTGGATCTACCCATGATGCTGGCATGTGGGCGTGCTGCATGCTTGCATGCTTGCATACTACCATGCAATTGGCTGGCTGCAGGCGGGACTGATCATGTGCTGTACCCAGCATCTGCAAAGGCCAGCACGGACCTGCAGGACAGCCTGGCTGCCAGCGGCTTCACAGTGCAGCGCCTGAATACATACAGCACGGTGGGCCGCCACCCTGACCCCATCCTGACCCCACCCTGACACCCACCCTGCACCCCATCCCATACAACAAACCCCTCCTGCCTGCCCTTGTCCTGAGTCCCATGTACCAGCTCTGCGACCTCGCCTGGGATCCACTGCCCCCCACCGCCTGCCCGCTGCCCTCGCACCCCCTGCCCCCCACTGCCCACTGCCCTCGCCCCCCTGCCCCCCACTGCCCGCTGCCCTCGCCCCCCTGCCCCCCACTGCCCGCTGCCCTCGCACCCCTGCCCCCCCACTGCCCGCTGCCCTCGCCCCCCTGCCCCCCACTGCCCGCTGCCCTCGCCCCCCTGCCCCCCACTGCCCGCTGCCCTCGCACCCCTGCCCCCCACTGCCCACTGCCCTCGCCCCCCTGCCCCCCACTGCCCGCTGCCCTCGCCCCCCTGCCCCCCACTGCCCGCTGCCCTCGCCCCCCTGCCCCCCCTGCCCGCTGCCCTCGCACCCCTGCCCCCCACTGCCCACTGCCCTCGCACCCCTGCCCCCCACTGCCCATCGCAGTCGAGTGTGAGCCAGGTGGCGCCGGAGCTGCTGTCAGCGGCAGCCGCGGCCCCCATCGTCACCTTTGGCTCCCCCACTGCAGTGAAGGCCTGGGTGGGCCTTGTGGGTCTCAAGGTGGCGCAGGAAAAGGTGCGTGTACCAGGCGGAGGGATGTTGGAGCGAGGTATGCTAGGTTCGGCCAGCCCTGGTTCGGCCAACCCATTTGTTCCCAGCCCAAGCCCATTCGTTCCCATTCCCAGCCCGGCCAGCCCAAGGTTCGGCCAGCCCATCAGGGGTTGAGCTCTTCATGTCTTAAGTGTGACTCCGTCTTAGGCTCAGCTCAGTGGCTTGGTGTTTGTCCGGTGAGCGCTGCCTCTGCCCTTGCCCCTGCCTGGCACCTGCCCCTGCCTGGACCCTGCCCTTGGCCCTCCACAGCACCTGTCCCTGCTCCTGCCCCTGCCCCCAGGCCTCAGTGTGCATTCCTCACTCCCCTCCCCCACACCAACAGTGCGTGGGGGTCATGTGCAGCAGACCTGCCCTTGCATCTCCCACCGCCCCTGTTCTTTCCTCCAGGCCTCAGTGTGCATTGGCTCCACGTCTGCCAAGGCCTGCGCTTCAGCCGGCCTCACCCGTGTGTTCCACCCTAGTGACCCCGGCATCCCTGGCTGGGTGGAGCAAGTGCTGCTGGCAGTGCGCGAGCAGGAGCAGGCGCACAGTCGGGCCTAGCCCATCATGATGCTATGTTGCACTCGGTGCAAGAGCTGAAGTAGGAGCAGCAGCAGGATTGTGGCTAGGCCAAGGAGGGGAAGAAGCCGCAGTAGGAGCGGGCAGGGCTGCCTTTTAGTGTCAAGCTCGCTTGTATGCCCTCTAGCTGGGCTGGTGCCATTAGTTAGTTTGTGAGGGGTTTGTTGTGCATGTATTGTGCATAGCAGTTCTAGGACTCTGTTCAACTTTGGACCCTATAGCCCTCTTGCTCGTCCAACATATAGCAAAGGTTGTAACCCAAGACAGGCTGCGGGCTCAATATTGTGCAGGCTACTGCCAGCGCGTCTACTGCCCACCTCAACTCCGCCTGTCTGCTGTATGTGCCTTCATCACTAGCTCAACCTCCTCCAGCTCTTGCTCACACACATCCCCTTTGTTAAGGGCTACATAATGGGATTGCCTTGCTGTAGCTGGCCATCGTCGCCAATGGCGCAAGGCCGCAAATGCAACCAGTTTTGTTTGTTTACATTATTGGATTCCTGGATATTGAGACGGGTGTTTTCTCATGGTTGACTGCATGTGTGCAGGAGTGCAGATAAGAGCCACAGATAGGACTGATGCTGATAAGACTGAGCCACATCCATCGCAATGGTCGGCGAGGCAAGATGTTGCAAGGCTTTCCACAACCTGCTAGACGTCGAAGAGCTAGCGCGTGCCAAACTCAGCGCCCAGGCATATAACTACTACAGCAGCGGTTCCGATGCTCAGAGCACGCTGGCCGCTAACAGAGCTGCATTTGAGCGGGTGCAGCTGCTGCCCTCCGTGCTGAGGGATGTGTCAGCTGTTGACACCTCAAGTTGCATCCTGGGTAGGTGGCATTGCTCACTGCTGCACATGACCCCCACGCACTGTTGGTGTGGGGGAGGGGAGTGAGGAATGCACACTGAGGCCTGGGGGGCAGGGGCAGGAGCAGGGACAGGTGCTGTGGAGGGCCAAGGGCAGGGTCCAGGCAGGGGCAGGTGCCAGGCAGGGGGCAGGCACGGGCAGGGGCAGGGGCAGGGGCAAGGACAGGGGCAGGGCAGCAACTAGAGCAGCACCACCACTTCCAGCTGTCCAGTCTATCACAGCGCAAATTTTTGCACTGGTCCTAGCAGCAGCGCTGGCAACGACATGAAAGCCTGAGATGGTCAAACATGGGAGAGAGGAAGGGGGTGTCACCCTAAACAGCCCTGGGCCGCAACACACAGCAACCTGGCTTGGCCGAGCACTGCTGCTTGCTGGGTGACAGTTAGGGTTGAGGTGATAAGGTGGTTGGCAGTTAGGGTTGGCAACTAGGGTTCAAGGTCAGGGGCCCCCACAGCCCTGCCTCCCCTGACCCTGCCCCTGATCTTCCTGACCCGGACATGTCTGACCCTACCCCTGATCTTCCTGACCCGGACATGTCTGACCCTACCCCTGATCTTCCTGACCCGGACATGGCAGGCCTGGCGCCAGTCTCTCTTGGCCCCCCTGCAGGCCTGCACTCCAGCATGCCAGTGTGGGTGGCCCCTATGGCTATGCACGGCCTGGCCCACAGGGAGAGGGAGGCGGCCACCGTGCGAGGTGCTGCGGCTACGGGCGTGCCCTTTGTGAGTCATACCGCCCTCCCTCTCCCTGGTCTGTGGTTAGCAGATAT
>JASKMD010000354.1:0-43551 GCA_030144725.1 Haematococcus lacustris
AGCAGCAGCAGCAATACTCAGCTTCCTCAATACATCCAAAGAGCAACCCATGCCATTATTGCCGCAATGACAGGACCACAGCTGGCTCTTCAACAACTTTCACCAGGCGTCTGCGGCGCTGTGTGGGAAGTCTGGCTGGCGCGCAGCAGCAAGGCGGTGCAACACACGCGCCAACAATCCCGGCTCAGAGGCGGGCAGCGCTGCGGCCCCGCTGCCAGCGTGCTGGTGGGCCATCGGCGACTCTGTAGGGGCACAGGCGCGGGCTCCCGCTCCAGCTCGCGGCGACACGGCCGGCGGTGCGTCTGGCAACCGCTTTCCGATTGACAGGTCCGTGCCGGTCACGGCGTCTGGCGGTAACGCTTGCTCGCTGCCCACCATCGTGCTGCCCACCATCGTGCTGCCCTCGCCGCTGCCCCCATCCAGCGCTTCTTCCCTGGTGCGCGCAGCGTTGCTGGGGATCGTCAGGCAGGGTCGCATGTCGCCGTCAATCGTCAGTGCCTCGTGGGCGATCATAGCGCTGATGGAGGGGTAGCCGGCGGGGTACAGTCGAGCCTGTAAACACGGGCAGCGCCAGGGGTGCCACGCGATGTACACGATGTACGCGATACATATATTTTTTACGCGGGCAAGGACTCATTCAAAGCAGTCGTCCTATCGTTCTTACGTCATGCCAATTGCAGCACAAAACAGCTCGGCCTCATGGCGCAGTGAAGGTAGGGCTGACCTGCATTTCCGCTCCCACCTCGTTACCTGCCGCCGCTGACCACCATGATGCCTCCCCAGCCCCTCCCTTGCCACCATCTACTACCCACCCTCACGCTCACACACCCCCAAACCCTGCCCTCTCTCACCTGCAGGCCAGCAGGCCAGCTCCCCTGGTTTGTTGCGGTGTGAAGGCCCGCTGCCGGCGGCTGGCTCACTGCCCCCTCCCCCAGCTTCCCTCCAGCCCACCCGCCAGCAGCAAGGCCTGAGCCTGCTGCCCCTGGCTTGCTGCTTCTGGCTGCTGCCTGCCTTCCCTGCTCTTTGAGTTGGACCCCCCTCACACCCAGCGGGGGGGCTAGGCTGCTGCTCAGGCATCCAGGACTCACCCCCGCTGCTGGACTGGGCGGGGGGGGCGGCCACAGGGGGGGGCTCCACAAGCAGTGGCTCTTGACCTACCCTTGTGCCCTGCTGGCCCACACCATCCACACTTGTCACACTGCCTATGTGAGTGTGAGTGTGACCGTGACCTCGTGCAATAAACGCAAAATCCTCGTCGTCGCGGCCAAAGAGTGGCGGGGGACGGTAATTGATCGCTGGAAGTGCCACCGCGCGCTTGTCTCGCGAACGCCACCAGGGTGCAGCGGCCGCCGCCGCCACCATCTCTTGTATAGCGTACCGCGCGGCAACCTGCGGCTCAGCTGCTCCCACTCCCGGACCCATGACCTCATGGTCAGCGCTCGCAGCGGCTGCGGCAGCGACCAAACCGACCAAAACCTCAACCGCCTCCTCCTCATCAACCTCCGAATAATCTCCGCCTCTGCGACAACTCTGACGCGCATTTCGGCCTGACCTGTCACGTGGGTCGTAGCCAACAGCCTTGCCGATCGCGCCGGATGCCGCTGCGAAACTCTGTAGCCCGTCGACAGCGGGCAATTCCGCAGGTACTTCGTCGTCTCTGGGGCGTGTGCCGGAGAGACTCAGATCTTGGCTGCCTACATGCTTGCCGACGAGGCTACCACTGCCCCGGCCCTCCCTGCCTGGCTTTGCCGTTTGCTTGTCTGAACAGGCCGCAGCGTTGGCCATGGCCCACGGCTGGCCACTCGAATACACAGGCTGCGAGTACCCCTCACCAGCCACTGCAATTGCGGGACGATCATGTGGCAAGTGCAAGTGAGGCAGAGGTAGCGAGTGGGGAGGGGGGTTCACCTCTCCGTGAGAAGAGGCGGGAGTCGGGCTCAGTCTCAATGGCTGCTGCAGTGAGCTGAGGCTGCAAGCTTCCCTCTGGCCGCGCTGCCCCAGGCTTGCGCCCTCACAGCCAAGTTTGATCTGATCTGATCTGAACTGTGGCGCTTGGACAGGCAGCTCAGCCGCGAGGCCTGTTCCCAGCGGCAGGGTGAGGGGCTCGCCCCGCTGCTGGTGTTGATGCCGCGACGGCAAGGCAGGGAGGGAGTAGGGGGCCACCACCCCAGCGACGCCTGCCCCTGACCCTGCCTCCCCTGGCTTCCCTGTGTGTCCAGCAAGCAGGCTGCTGGCTGTGATGTCCCTGGGTGACGGGTGTTGGGAGCGGGGCTCACTCCAGGCTGGGGCTTCGGCCGGGCTGTGGAAGGGGCCAAATGCCGGGTCTTGGCTGGCCCAGCTTGCCTCTGACACCGGCAGTGGCAGCAGGGGAGGCTGCGTGGGGCCTTGAAGCCGGGGCCCTTGGCGCCTGCAGTTGACAGCAGAGAGGGGAGGGAGGGAGGGGGAGGGAGGGAGGGGGAGGGATGGGAGGGGGGGGAGGCTCTCTTCTCTTCTGCCTGAACAACCTGAACATCCTGAACACTTGCACCCTCCCCATCCTGAAGTCAATTGCAGGCACCAAGGGCCCGGGCCTGAGGGGAGGTGAGGTGTGTGACAGACAAGTCTACCGCCTAGCACTGCACTGCACTGCACTCCCTGCCTGTCTAGCCCAGCCGCCATCTCCCCACCCTCCAACAGCCATGCCCGCCCCTTACTGCTTCATGATGCCAGGGTGACGGCCACCGAGCCTCAGCTGCTCAGGGGCCACATAGGGCACTTGCCCCTGCTGCTGCTGCTGCCACCACCGCTGCTGCCTCCAGATAGGCCCCTGCTGCTGCTCTTGCTGTCGCTGCTGCTGCTGCTGCTGCTGCTGCTGCTGCACTGGTGTCCCCTGCTGTGCTGCATGGTGTGTTTGGCGCAGCGACGGCTCCCCCTGTGGCTGAACACCAGAGGCGATGCTCTGCTGCACAGGGCCAGGGCCAGAGCCCCGCAGCCAGGCCTGCTGCTGCTGCCACTGTAACGCTGCATCGGCCAGGTCACCTCTGCCAGCACCCGCCCCCCCACCAGCTGGCTCAGGCAACACCCCCCCGCTGTGCTGCTGCCCCACAGCCTCCCAGCCCCCCCTCGCCTCCTGCCCCACCTCCTGCTGCAGGCTACATGTGGGGGGGCCACCCCTGGCCAGGCGGGACAGGCACTGCCCCCCGCCCCTAGGGGGGTGGGGAGGTTGATGGGCGCCGGCTGCCCCTGGGCCTGGCTGCTGGCAAGTGGTGTAGGCAAAGCTGGTCACGGGCATGGCCTGATCTAGGGGGGTGTCGATGGGCGAGCCAGTGTTGGCTAGGATGTAGGGGTGAGAGGGGGAGGGGGAGAGGGGCAGGGGGGCCCTGGTGGTCAGGGTATGAGGCAGGGTGGGGCCACCCCAGCTGTGCATGACAGACTGGCCAGGGGGGGCCGGGACAGCAGCAGGCCGACCCCGGGCGGTCCGCCCTCCTGTTGTGGCTTGCTTGGCTGCCGCCAGGATGCCCTGCTCCCCTAGGGGCTTGAGGGGAGGGGTGGCAGGCCCGCTCCTCCCCACCCCCCTGAGGGTGTCTGCACCATTGGCGCCCTCAGGACTTGTCGCGCCAGTGCGGCTTGCTGCATGGGCGGATTGGGCACACAGGCCACCTGGCACCTGCCGACCAGCTGGCTGCTCTGAGGCACTGTCGCTCGCGCAAGACGAGGTTCGACTGGCGGCGTGTTGGTGTGCGACTGCGATGCCGGCGTCACCGCCGCCATCGTGGTCTTCTGTGCCGGGGGTGGGCGCTTCCGGTTGGCTGGCAAGGGGCGGGTCGGTGTGGCGGCTGGGCGGCCGCAAGCTGCCTGAGCGGTGCGCCTGCGCGATGAGGAGACAAATTGCGAAGGTGGTTGCGCGCAAGACATGCTCATGGCGCGGTACTCAGACTGACTGACCGATTTGTGCGGTTGCCCACGGAGCGGCTAACACGGAATGCAAGCCCGAGACGGGTGAATGAAGAAGGAAGGGAAAGAAGCGGGGTTGTGCAAAAATTCGCGTGCAGTGAACATGCGTAGGAAGATCGCACCTGGCTGCGGTTGAGCGGCAGCAACTCCGTAACGCCGTCCCACGTGCGCCACAAGCTGTTGCGCCCGCGAGAATGAGCTGAAGGTGTGATGTGCCTCGTTGGGGAGTCCGCACCGGGGTCAGGTTCGCCGGTCGCCACGGTGCTCAGGGCGACGAGCACGCTGCGGAACAGCGCAAGCGCAGGCTGCAGGCATGCCGCGATATAAGCCTGTGGTCGCGGTCGTAGCTCGGGATCTGAGCGGATGGCTGGGCGGGCTGCCAGTACGTCAGTCAGACAGCCAGGCTGTCAGGCAATACCCCGGCGCCTTGCCCAACTCACGGCTCGACATTGTCTTGCAGAGCGCCCGGCCTGAGGCTGCCTGACACCCTGTGTCGGTACTTGCAACTGTCCTGCCGTTGACTTGGCCAGTTGAGACCCTGGCAGTGAGGCATGCACAGGGGGGCATGCAGCAAACATGCCACACGGCACCAGGTTGGGCGTTGGGCCAGGTAAAGATGGTGAGCCGGATGCTGCTGCCCTGGCTAGTCTTTGAGTTGCCACTGCATGCTCTTACCTGGTCTTTGTCTGGCCTGGCAGCAAGGTCGGGGCTGTGGCTGCTGTCCTCATCCCTCCCCCTGGAAAACGGCAGGGGTCCTCACATGAGTCTGGCAGCCACCACGCTGCCATTGGGATGCTTCTGATGCTTGCTTGCTGCTCATGCTGTGATGTTAGTCAGGCCTACGCTCCTTCCATGCATTGTGCGTGCTCGTCCTCGTGCTGTGCATGCGTGGCAATGGTGTGCAGTGGTGCGGGCGGGTGGGCAGGTGCAAGCGGGCAGGTGGTGCAGGCGGTGCAGGCGGGCAGGTGAGACGCGCCTCGACACAGCAGCACCGCAGCAGGCCGTGCCAGTACAGAGCACAGATGCCAGATCTGGAACCAGGTGCCTGTTTAGGACACTCGTACCCAGCACATGAGGGGCGGGGTGTGGCCGGCAGCCAGGTGCCTGACCTGGAGTTGGTGCCGGCACTGTCCTGGCTGTCCTGGCTGTTGTGGCGGAGGCCTCCTGCCAGGCTGATGCGCCGCCGCACACTGGCCAAGCTGCCCAGGCGGCCGGACTCTGAATGCCGTGTGCTGCGCTGCTCCCTGCCTGCCTGCATGCCACCACAACCACCACAACCACCACAACCACCACACACACACACACACACTGAGTCTACCACAGCACCTCCACACACACGATAGCTTCCTGGCAGCTTCTCCCTAACTACCCCACAGCTGCGGACTCACCTCCTCTGCCACTTACTCGGGTACTGGGCTCATGCACCTGCTGCTGCTGCTGCTGCTGCCTTGTGAACAACAGAACAGCTGCCGCTCCCCCCATCAGAACTGCCCTCCCTCCCAATCCCTCCCACCCCCCTCCCACCCCACCCCCTTCCCCTCCCAGCCCTCCCCTCCCACTGCTGGCTGCTATCCCCCCCGGCTCCCCCTAACCACCTCACCAGGCTGCCGGCCTGGCTAAAGCGCGTGGTCCTGCCAAAGCTGATCCCTGCCCGCAGTGCCGCCAGGCTGATGCGGCGCGACAGCCCCCTGCTGCCCTCCCCCCTGCTGCCTTCCTCCTCCGCACCGCCTAAGCGCACAGCACAGCTGCTCTGAGGTGCCAGCCGCCTCGACCCCCCCAGGTGGGTAGGCTGGGCCCCCCCTGCCCCGCCCCCCGCCTCGCTCTGCCTGTGCAGGCGGCTAGGGTGGCGAGGCAGTCGGCCTGAGCGCCTGCCTAGAGCTGCCAGGAGGTCGCCGGCCAGGGACAGCCTGGGCCGGGCCCCTGTGGGGGAGGGGTGCGCTGGGGGCGGCTGGGGGGCGGCGCCAGACTCCCTGGGGCCTGCCCTGGGGCTCAGCCTGGTGTCGGCTGCCAGGCTGTCTGCCAGGCTGTCTCCGGCACCCTGCAGGGGGGAGGTGGGGCAGGGGGGAGGTGGGGCAGGGGGGGGGGAAGGCAGGTGGGGGGGAAGGCAGGGCGAAGGCCAGCTAGCCATTTATGGGGGCAGGGGGTGGACATGAACAGGGTGAGGGATGGGGGGATTAAAGCATGGGGGTGGAAAGGGGGAAGGCACATGTGGCATGTGGTTGGCAGCATAGGTACCATCAACCCTGGGCCTGGCACCTTAGGTCTGGGAGGGGTTCCAGCATGAGTGCATGGGGAGCATGGGGACAGGCTGGGCTGGGCAGCTGGGGGTGCTTTGCTGCCGCCCTCCCCAAGCTGCTGATGAAGCCGGAGCCAAGCAGAAGGGGCCCCCAGCCCTTGACTGCGCAGCCCTGCCCCGTGCCCTTTGCCTGGCTGGCGGTGAAGGCGGTGGACTGACCTGCAGCAGCTGGGCACTGGACAGCTGGCGCAGCACCCACTTGGAGCGGGGGTGGGCCTGAGCAGGCGATCAGGGCAGGGGCAGCGGAGGAGCGGGTGCGGGGTCAGGGGCAGCTTTGGACCTGCTACCCCCTACCCCAACTCATAGTGCAGCACACTGCTCTGCCAGCCAGCTGCTAGCCAGCTGCCACCCAGCTTCCATCCAGCTGGATGCCTGAAAGGGCAGTTGACTGCCTCCTCACCTTTTTCCATGCGCTCTGGGCAGCATGCAGCAGGGCAGCCTCCATGAGGCAGCTTCTGTCCAGCTGCTCGTACAGCAGGTCAGTCTGGCTGGCACCCACGGCCTGTGCGCTGCCACTGCCAGTGTTGTGGTAAGCCCGCCAGGTGCGCTGGCAGGGCAGCAGGGGCAGGCAGCAAGGGGGGCTGGGGCAGCAGCAGCAGCAGCAGCAGCAGCAAGGAGCATAGGGGGGTGGAGGCAGGGGCAGCAGGGGCAGGAGGGATTTCCAGAGAGAGACAGGCTGGAGCACATCCAGGACTGTGCTGAAGATGCGCCCCAGGAAAACCGGAGGTCATGGGTTCAACTCCTCACCTGGATCTTTTTTGCGGCCCAGGTGCGTTTGTAGAAATCCATGCGAGCGTGCAGGTCGAGCATCAAGCGACGGAAGTATGCCTCGCGTCTGCGTTTCTGCGCAGCCACGAGCATGCGACAGGAGAGTGGGCCAGATGGCCGGCTGGGTAGCTGGCTGGCTAGCAGGCGGTGTGTATCGGCAATCAGTCAGTCAATCAGGCAGGCAAGCAGGCATTCACAGCTTAGCAGGGGCTTTCACGCAGGAGGAAGGTGCTTGAGCAGTTGGTATGAAAGCCGCCTCTTCCTGTCCTACAACGCACTAAATGAAATGCCACTGCCGAAGTTGCTGCTGCAGCTTTTGCCGCCGCTGCTGCCTGCACTTGCCTTCATGATGCTGAGCCACGACTCCTTAGGTAGCGGGTGCCGCGCTCCGCACTCCAAGTCGTCGCCGTCAGAGCCAGTTGCGCTGCCTGCCGAATCCGGCGATGTGCCGAGGCTTGCCGCCCTGGTGTGTGCGCCGCGCTGCGACAGAGCACGAGCGACAGATGCACAACAACACGCGCCGCCAAACAACCTGTACATGGTGTGCGAAGACGATCTTGGGAGCCTGCCTGCGGTTGAGCCTGCCTGCCGGCACGGACATCAACACCAGGCTGGTGACATAATCAGGCCTGCCTGCCCTACCCTGCCCTGCCCTACCACTCCTTCACAATGCACTGCCTGCACCACCCTCCCCCTTCCTCCCATGCGCCCTTCCCCCTACTGCCCCTGCCTGGCTTCTCTTTACTGTGATCACTACACTAACACCCCTCCTTCCTCTCCTCCCCCTCCCCCTACCTCAACCCCCTGCCTTTGCTCCCTCTCCCCACCTCCTTCCCCTCCATTGTCTCTTCTCCTCCAGACGTCATGCTGTCTGCCCCATCCTCATCTCCTCACACCTCTCCCCTTCCCCTCCCTCCCAACCACCCAAGCCCCGCCCTGCCCACCAGCCCACCACCTCACCTTAGCCGCTGGGCCCGCATGTTTTCCCAAGGCCTTGTGAGGGGCCTGCGGCCATTGCAGCCAGCAGACAGCACCTGACAACAGCAGTATCCCTGCGGCCACCTACACTGCAGTGTTTCTTTCTTGATGCATCATCTATAGCTCAAAGTGACATGGCATATGTTCATATCCTTCATTTCATAGCTCGACCTCACCTCAAAATATCGGTTAGGTGCAAATTTTAACGAAAACTACGCTAAAAGCCGCGTACGAGGTAGTGCAGCTCGCAAAGCGACCATTTCATAGCGCAAAATGACCCCTGAAATATGGCATTTCATAGCGAACGCTATATATAGCGCGAAAAAAACACTGCTGCACTGTACACCACGAGGCTGGATCAGGACGACGCCACATGTGCCGGCAGCCTTGTGATGCCTCACTGCGCTCAACCTGGCCCAGGAGGACCCTGGAGTGCCTGGCGCCTGTTGGAGGCCTGGCCTGACACCCTGCCTGCCTGCCTGCCTGCCTGCCTGCCTGCCTGCCTGCCTGACCCCCTGCCTGCTTCCCTGGGTCTGCTTGCATCAACACCATTGCCCCACCCCCAAAAGCACATACATACTCCGGCACACCACCCCCCCTACACGGTTCCTGCACGCCACCACCTCACAGCAGGTGGCGTGGGGCAGGGCAGGGTGGGCCCCTGATGCGCCGGACTAGGTCACGCACCAGGTTGTGCAGCAGCTGGAAGTGGCCCCAGCGCTTTGCAGAGGGCAGGCCACGCAGGACTCGTGGGGCAAGCATCTGCGGGAAATGAGCAGGCAGGAGAAGGGCAGCAGGGCAGCGGGGCAGCAGGGCAGCAGGCAGGGTTTGCTTCCTCATCACCAGGCTGGACCCCATCAGCATAGCCACACAAGCTTGCGCCCCGCCAGACTTTGCCAGGCCTTCCTTCCAGGGTTAGGCAGGGAGCCAGGCAGGGGGCCAGGCAGGGGGCCAGGCAGGGGGCCAGCGATCATGGTGTGATCAGCACCTGACATGGCAGGCCAGCTGCCTCCCCTCAGCTTCACCTGGGAGCCCCTTTGACCCTGCTGCCTGCAGGTCAGGCTGGCAGGCACGGCTGCTGCGCACCCCCTCCCAGACTACTCTGCCTGCAGCTCACCAACCTTGATGGTGGTGGAGGAGGCACGCTGCCTCAGCCCCTCAGCCTCCCCCGGGGCGCCCTGGCCGTCAGTCAGGCCATCC
Organism: Haematococcus lacustris; assembly: GCA_030144725.1. Lineage (NCBI taxonomy): Eukaryota > Viridiplantae > Chlorophyta > Chlorophyceae > Chlamydomonadales > Haematococcaceae > Haematococcus > Haematococcus lacustris. The sequence continues at coordinate 9,176 of JASKMD010000354.1, forward strand.
AGCACCTCCCGAGCGGCTGCCACCTCAGCAGCCACCTCTGCCCGCGCCTGCTGCAGCTCCTGGGCCATGGCAGCCTCAACCTGCAACCAGCCACCCCAGCCTGGAGGGCACTGCTGAGGAGCAGGAGGAGCGGGAGAAGGAGCAGGAGAATGAGGAGGAGCAGGAGGAGCAGAGGGAGACGGAGGAGCAGAAGGAGAAGCAGGAGGAACAAGCGGAATAGGAGAAGAGGAGGAGGAGGAGGAGAAGGGGGAGCAGGAGGGGTAAGAGGGATAGGAAGAAGAAGAGGAGTAGGAGGAGGAGTGGGCGGCTGGCGGCTCAGCTGGCAAGCCAGCAGCAGGCTCAGTGGCAGCATTTGATGGGGAGGAGGAGGGGGAGGAGCAGGAGGAGGAGCAGGAGGAGGGGGAGGAGCAGGAGAATGAGGAGCAGGACTTGATGCCTTGTGTACGGAAGCTGGGGGGCAGGCGCTGCCACGCAGGGCAGCAGGGGTGCCCGCACCCACCTCCTCGCTGCGTATGCGCCCCTGCAGGATGTCCTCCAGCACCAGGGCTTCCAGCTGCTGACCGCTGGCAGCCAGGCTGCAGCCGACAAGCCAGAGCCCAGAGCCTATGGAAGCAGGGTGAGTCCAGCAGCCGCAGCCACGCCCGGCCTGCCTATCACTGCTGAGCTCAAAACCTGCCCGCACCCCCCCACCTGCCCGCACCCCCCCGGGCATGTGGCCTGCAGTGTGACAGAGTGACCCCTAGCGGCTACAGTTCCCACCAGAGGGGAAGCCAGGCAGCATCAGCCGCTGGGCCAAGCCATTGGTCAGGGGCATGCGGCCCAGGCAGCTGCATGCAGCCTGACACCCAGCCTGAGCAGCAGATCTCCTAGGCCTAGGCTTGCAGCCCTGGACAAGCACTGTGTGCATAGCTGTGCATGCGTGGGCCAGGTCTCAGCCTTCCCTGCTCTTGCCCTGCCCTGCCCTGCTCTGCCCTGCCTTCTGTCTGTCTTCTTAACGTCGCCGTGCATCAGGCCTGCTGCTCATGTCTCGCTCCGCTACGCCGCACTGTAAGCTGTCTCCGCTGATGACTCCGCTGAGGTCTCCCCTGCAGGTCCCAACTGTCAGCAGCTAACCAGCAGCTACGGACGTGTCATCAAATGGTACGGCTGTCAAAGGAGGATGCTACAACCGAGGATGCTACAACTAGTAGCGGAGTGAGATTACCCACAGCCCAACATGTTGTTCCTTGTTGAATGAGTTTTGTTGGCCTGAGCAGCAGATCTAGGGTTTCTTAAGACTGAGCCGAGGCAGCTGCTGCGGCTCCTCAGGTGGAGTGACTACACTCTATACGCATGGTGGGGTGCTTGCACACATCCACCCAGCCAAGGTAAGCAACCAGAGGATGGCTGCACAGTGTGAGACGCCCTGAGCGCTCCACACCAGCCTGCAAGTGCCCCCATCCAGCAGTCAGCAGTCTGCACGTCACCCCCCAACCGCTGCCAACCCCTGCATGTGTGTGACTAGAGTGATGTGAGGTGGTCACACACCCAGCCCAGAGCGCTCACTCTGTGGATTTTTGCTTCAGGGCCTTGCGGTACTCCACCTCTGCCTGTGCCTGGTTCAGCTCCTCAGCCGCAGCCGTCAGCATGTCAAGCACCTGCCGGCGACACGAGACGGCACACGACAACAAGCCACTTCCCCGTACACGGCATGTCAAGCACCTGCTGGGGACACGACACGTGACGAGCGCAGGGTCACTACCGACTGCCACGCCACTACCCCGTAGACGTCCCCGTAGTGGTAGGACCAGTGGACTCTAGAAGCTTACAGCCCTGGATGGTCACTCTGCACACACATAGCTGTGCATGCGTGGGCCTGGTCTCAGCCTCCCCTGCTCTTGCCCTGCCCTGCCCAACAAAATTGCTAATCTACGAGTGCTGGTACACAAAACTTCTCCATGTTTGCATCCTTGCATGGCCCGTGCATGCTCATAACCCACTGTTCCTGCCATATGCTGCCAGCCTGCTCGACCCTCCTGAACCCTCTTACCCCTACCTGTGTAGCAACCCTGGAGCCAGACTTATACTGCACCCAGCCACTGAGTGAAGTCTCCCTTGCAGCTGCAGCTACGCCGCAGGTGTGACCCCAAGTGAAACCCCCTGGCGTGACCCCATCACACGCCCCTGTCCAAGGTGTGACCACATGGTCGGCTCAGCCACGCACCTGCCTGGACACCCTGACCCTCTTCTTGGCAGCAATGCGCGATGGCAGCGGGGCTGGCTGTGAGCGCAGGCGGCCTGCCTGCGGGCTGAATTCCAGCATGCTGAAGCGGCCCAGGTGCGCCGCATACTCTTGCTGGGATTGCTGGTGGAGGTGTGGCAGCTGGGAGCGTTCGAAGCGCTGCAAGCTCTGCTCAGCAGGCCTGGCATCAGGGTACTGCATGTCCCTGGCCTGGCCCGGCTGTTGCTAGCGTGGCTGCAGCCTGTCAGCAGCTGGGTGGCTCTGGTGCAGGACCTGCCCAGGGCGCTGCAGCTACACCAGGTGGATGCCTCATATGCTCATTTTCCAGTGTATGGGATGCTAAAGAAAAGACTGGTGTCTGTCTTCTTAACGTGTTGTTTGTCCACCTGAGTTTGCTTCGAACATTTTTCGTGAAGGAATGGCAATGTATGGGATGTTCAAGAAAATACCAGGTGTCTTGGTGCCCCTGCTGCAATTGAGGGTCGCTCCCAACAACAGGATTCAAACTAAAAGAGCTCTTATTGAGCTGCCCTGCAGTGCGTTGTTGGATGCAATTCCAGCAAGCCATGCGAGCGCAGACACCGTTTGAGCGGAAACTAACCATCCGGGAGTTAAAACAGTTAGCAGCATGGAGGAGTCGTGACCGGTGTCCACTTCGATCGCTTCTTCCGGAGCAGCGTCAGCACCTTTGTGCATGAAGCACCTGACCTAGATGCAACCAGCATGTATGCAGCGCATACCGCGGACCAAGGTGTTCACCGAGGAACAAGGTGTTGTCTGTGGGTAATCTCATATAGCCACAGCCTACATGACTAAGGTGCAGTATAGTGGTTGACTTGCACCCTTTGCAATGTAAATGTCACAGCTATGAAGACTATGGCGTTGTCAACTGCCAGCCTGTATACCGTACCGTACCGTAACGTAACGTATGAGCTTAGCCTGCCCGAGACATGTAGTGCTTTGGTTGGGTGGGCTTCAAAAAATGTCCAGCCCTAAAATTCATGGGTCATTTTGAAAACAGCAAAAGGGGTTGCGAAGCACTCGCGACAAAGCAGTGAACTAACTACTAGAGCTGAGGTGCTGGGCTTGTGTTTCAAGATGGCGGATCTTGCAGCCCTCAGCACGCCAGCCGGCTTCGAGCAGCTGGTTGCTCACATGATGCTTGCCGACAACGAAAGCCGCAAACAGGCGGAAGCCGTCTTCGAAAAAGTCAAGGAGCACCCCGACGCCTGCGCCGGTAGCCTGTTGACGGTCATGCGCAGCTCCGCCAACATTGAGCACCGCAGCTTTGCGGCTATCACGCTGCGGCGGGTGCGTAGCGCAGCCAGCTTCAATACCGGCTCGCGCCGCAGGCCGCTCAGTCAAACTGTGATTTCGCAGGTCCTTACCCGCGACGACCCCACCCTGTGGAGCAAATGCAGCGACAACGTCAAGGTACAGCTGTTGAGCTTATCAGCATATGCCAGGACCAGGGCAGCGCCCAGCGCAGCACAGCTGCATCAGCGTTGTGCTCTCTTAACCGCACCGCGTGAGCCGCTTTCACGTGCATTGATCTCACAAAACATCTCTTGGCTCGCAGGCCGGCATTAAGCACGAGCTGTTGCTCGCCCTGAACGAGGAACAGGACAAAACGGTGTTGAGGAAGGTGCGCTAAGGCGATGCAGCAGTCATGGCGCAGGAGTGCAAAATCATGTGTTTCCTATTGCTCTGTGCACAGGCTTGGGACACTGTGGCTGAGCTTGGCGCCGAGTTAGCAGATGAGCAGCTGCCAGGTGGCACACAATGGCCAGAGCTTGTGCCTACCATGTTCAGTTTTGTCCAAAGTGGTGTACCAGTAAAGATGGAGACGGGGCTCAGCGTGCTGGCATCCCTGGCTCATTGCATGGTCACCGCGCTGCAGCCCCAGCTGGGGCCCCTGACAGCTGCTCTGGGCAGTTGCCTGAGCCATGCTGATCGGGAGGTACAGCTCGCAGCCTTGAAAGCCACCAGCAACTTCATACAGGTGTGAGCCGGCATCAGCTCTGGCATGCACAGCCGGCAGCACAGGCAAGCACAGTTGCTGTGCACAGGTGACAAAAAAGTCCGCACAGTAGGTATGCATATGTTTGCACGGCCTGGTGCCCCTCAAGACGATGTCCATGTTGAAGGGTTCCACAGGGAGTGGGCCTGATGTCCTCGCTCATTTCGCTGCTGGCACATGCTTTGGTGGTGTGGCGCTTACCACCGGCTCTGAGGCTGCTGCTCATACTGCTGCTGTGTGTAGGCTTTGGATGAGCCAGCAGAGCGAGAGAAGCTGTCCCCTCTCATTCAGCCCATGCTTGCCTGCCTGGCGTCCTCCTTGAATGCTGGGGATGAGGCCAGCGCCCAGGAGGCTTTGGAGATGTTCATTGAGGGTGCGTGGGCAGGGTGAGGGACAAGACCTGGAGCAAGCAGGGATGGAGACATGGCCAGGTCAGGTTGGCCACATCAGGGATGGTGGGACCTACACCAGAGCATGCACAATCTCAATGCAGCCTGGCCAGCATGAGTACCAATCTCCCATGGCCAGGGTGCGCAAGGCTTAAATTAAAAGTGTGTATTCTGTATACAAGTAATCCATCATCACATCATGCACATGGTGGTGACCAGGCTGAGCTAATGATGGCAGGGTGGATGGGGTGTTGGGCTGAGGCTGTGTGTATGCACTGTGGCGGGGCCTGCAGTGGCCGAGGCCCATCCTCGTTTCCTGCGGCGTCAGCTGGTGGAGGTGGTGGGGGCAGCCCTGAACATTACCCGGGCGCAACAGCTGGAGGCGGCCACACGCTCTCTGGCGGCAGAGTTCTTGGTCACATTGTGTGAGGCGCGGGATAAGGTGTGATACCAGGGATGACAGCTGTGATGCTGCAGCGGCATAGCTGAGGCAGCAATGGACAAAACAGGACTGGACCTTGTTTAAGGAGGCAGAATGAGACAGAGTGGGACAGGCAGACCAGGTGCTTGCAACACACAGTGGCCAGCAAAGCAGTGTCTGAACTACACTGCAGGCAATGCTGTTTCAGTGTACAAGCTGTGCGGTCAGGGTCATGTGTTGTGATTCTTGATACATGTTATCGCGTGCACTCCTCCCAGCCACCCCTGGCTGTGATGGCCTGTCGGGCTGTGCAGGCACCGGGCATGATGCGCAAGCTGCCCACCTTCGCCGCAAGCCTGTTTGAGGTGCTGATGCTGTTCCTACTGGACGTGGAGGATGACCCACTGTGGCACCAGGTGGGGCTGCGGGTGAAGCCCAGATGGAGCAGCACCAGGAGCCAGGCTCAGTGTGGCGCAAGCCCAACGCTGGCCATGGCAGGTGCCACGGCACAGTGAGGCACTGCAGCAGCTGGAAGAAGGTATTGTTGATGTGTCCTGCTCGTGGCCTCCTGGTGTGTAGGCTGAGGATGAGGAGCATGAGGATGAGGGGTCAGGGGAGCTCTACGGCTTTGCTCAAGAGTGCCTGGACAGGTGAGCTCTGCTCAGCTCAACTCAGCAAGCACCAGGCTGCGCAGCCGTCCAGCTGCCAGCTATGCTGATGTGCTGCGGCTGGGATATCTATTGGTCCCCTTGCAGGAGAGCTGTGCCAGCAGCAAGCCCCACTTGCACTCATTGGCTGCAGCTGATCTTCAGCTCTCAGCTAGCGCTGGCAACTAGTGAAGGGGTATGGTAGCACACGCGCAGGTAGTCTCGGGCTGCTATGGTCTGTGACTGCATGCTACTCAACTAGCTGTAGAACTGCCAGCTTGGGGTGCTTAGCCAACAACCATGGACATGCTGCCCTCCTGGCATCAGCTGACCAGACTCCTGCACCACCTACCGGATTTCACATTCCACGATAGTAGAAGCAGTTAGCTTGGCATCCACCATGGTGGCACACAGACCTGCCAACAGTCAGCGGTTAGGTTCAGGGTTAGGTTCAGGGTCAGGGTTACCCTGCAGGTATCAGTACAGGTTGTCAGCATGTCCTTCTTCATGGCTGTGATCACACACCTTATTGGCCTTAATGGCAGGGACCTCCCCACAGTTACCCTCAGGCCCTGTCACAGGCATCATAGCAGCCTGGCTACTGTAAAGGGCTCTGGGGCTGAGCTGCTGGCAAGCGGAGACTAGGTCTGCATGTTTGACGCCCTTAACAGCCTATACCACAGCTGTCACTAGTAGGCTGAGCTACGCACAGCTTTCAGCCGCACCACCCACGCCACCCTCATCATGCTTCAGAGCCACACTTCATCACAGTGTTGGTATAGGCAGGGTTTTCTGGCATAGCTATTGCCTGGTACAAGTGATTGCTAGGGTAGGATATTGTGGTCAAGACAATGATAAGGACGTTCCCCACAGTGGCACACAACATGTCAAGGATGCAGGTACCATACAGGATGTCCTTCCACACGGCGCTGATCACACACCCATACTGCCGTGCCGTGCAGTTGCTCGTGTCATTTTCCTCCCCTGTGTTCCTCCCTGCAGGATCGCCATCAGCCTGGGCGGCAATGCCATCGTGCCCACTGCAGGCAACTTGCTGCCAGCCTGGCTGCAAGACGCTGACTGGCGCAAGCGCCATGCAGCGCTCATCTGCTTGGCCCAGATCGCTGAGGGGTGTAAGAAGGTGAGGGCTAGGAGGGCTAGACAAGCGGCAGCTGCAGATCCTAGAAACAAAGCAGCAGTGCAAAGTGATCTTGAAGTGGTGGTGTACAGCAGCCCTTGCAGCAGCGCTTCGTGTCAGCAGCAGGCGGCAGGCAGTGGGCGGGGTCTGTTGCTGGCTGCAGGTGATGCTGACCCAGGTGGTGGCTCTGGTGGACATGTGTGTCAAAGGCCTGGCGGACCCCATGCCCAAGGTCAGCGTGCGCTGCCTTCCCTCCTCGTTTCTGCACCCCATGTCCCTTCCCACCTGCCTGCCTTCCTGCTGTTTCTGCACCCCATGTCCCTTCCCACCTGCCTGCCTTCCTGCTGTTTCTGCACCCCATGTCCCTTCCCACCTGCCTGCCTTCCTGCTGTTTCTGCACCCAATGTCCCTTCCCACCTGCCTGCCTGCCTACTAAGCAGCTGCCTGCCACTTAGTGATCTTGCTTGCTCCTTCTTTGCCAGCACGCTTGTCTACGCACAGTTTCCATTTGCATGTGTCAATGCTGTTCTGGCATGACTGGCTGCATTGGTGCAGGTGCGGTGGGCAGCCTGCCAGGCATTGGGCCAGATGTGCACGGACCTGGGGCCAGACATTCAGGACAAGTGCCATGCACTCATCCTGCCTGCCCTGATGGGCGCAATGGACGACTTCCAGCATCCTAGAGTGCAGGTGAGGCTGGGGTGGCCAGGGCTGTGGGTGGCTGGCTAACTGGGATGGGGTGGAGTGGGTGAGGGGTCTAGGAGTGATGGGCCTGCAGTGCAAGCCATACCCTGCAATAGCAAGTATCATCCGTTTGATAGAGCAAGGGTGAAGCAATCTATCGATGGCTGCTGCGCGTGTTTGTGCAATTGTAGCATATGGGTCAGCACTGTTGAAGAGCTGTACCAAGCAAGCCTGCCTGCTGCAGCCTGTGCCCATCAAGATAACACAGTGCGTTGTGTCACAGTAGACAAGAGCTGGTGATCTGTGCCGTGGCTTGGCAGGCACATGCCAGCGCCGCTGTTGTGAACTTCAGTGAGTGTGCGGAGCAGGAGTTGCTGCCGCCCTACCTGGACACGCTCATCTCCAAGCTCCTGGTCAGTACCCTCCATCAGCCTTGCACCCTGGCAGGCTATGCAGGCTGCACTGGGCCCACTCTGATCTAGGCCCAGTCTGATGGGCCCACCTTATCTGACTTGAACTGTCTGAAAAGATAAGGCCTGGTGTGGTTAGTATGCCAGTACACAGTGGGGAGAAGGTTGAGCAAGCAAAGCAAGTTGTAGCAGTTATCATAAGAATGTTCCAACTTCCTCTGCAACCTGCCACCTGCTTTGCTGCTGCAGAGGTGCTGTGGCGAGACAGGGGGCTTACTGTCTCTCTTGCTGCTGGCCCTGCTGCTGCAGGTGCTGCTACAGAATGGCAAGCGGCTGGTGCAGGAGGGTGCCCTGACTGCCCTAGCCTCAGTGGCTGACTGCTCCCAGCTGTTGTTTGTCAAGTACTATGAGGTCGTGATGCCGCTGCTGCTAGGCATCCTAGTCAACGCCACGGACAAGGTAGGCCAGCAGCAGCACTGACTGGCATACGCTATGCCATGGCGGTGATCACAGTGTTGTTGATGGGTGGGCCGTGTGAGGGGCAACTTGCACAGCCTGCCACCCTCATTATCTGCCTGGCGCCAGCTGTCCACCCGCCTGTCATCCGCTGGTGATCCGATGTGCGAGCAGCAGCCTCGCTGTCATCAGCAGTGCCACAGCCCTGACCCTGCCCGCCACGCCTCCTCCTGCCTGCAGAGCCAGCGGCTGCTGCGGGGCAAGGCCCTAGAGTGCGTGAGCCTGGTGGGCATGGCGGTGGGGCGGGACCGCTTCCGTGCTGATGCCGCCAGCGTGCTGGCCTGGCTGCAATCCCTCAGCAACGGCCCAGCTATGGATGCTGATGATCCCACCCTGGGATACATGCTGCAGGTCAGAGCATGGTAGCCAAGAACAAGGCCAGGGTCAGGGCTAAATCTAGATCTATAGCCAGGGCTATGGTCAGGACCAGGACCAGAGTCTTGGCCAGGGTCATAGCCAGGATCAGGAGTGACCAACACGGCCTAGATTGAAAGCTTCTGGTTGAGTATGGGGCAGTGGGCAGACGCAAGCAGGGCCAGCTGGGGTGGCAAAGGCGCAGCAGTAGCATGAGAAGCTACGGCCTGCATTGCAACGCCTGGCGTGTGCAAGGAAGTCAAGTGGTGAAGTATATCAGCATTAGCCAGGAGTGACTTACTCAGGGACGGGATCTGACAACAAGACGGTCCCTCCTGCAGCAGCAGCCCCGCATGGCTGGGTAGGTCCCTCATTAAGGTAGTGGTGTAGCTACAATGTAGAGCTTTAAAGGGCTGACAGCCAGGCTTTTGGGCCACAGCCTCCTTAGGTGACATCACCAGCTTGCTGCCTGCCGCCTGCCCTCTGCCCTGCTGCATGTGGCTTGCAGGCTGGGGCCCGGTTGTGCAAGTGCCTGGGCCAGGAGTTTGTGCCCTACCTGCCAGTGGTGATGCCGCCCTTGTTGAAGAGTGCCGCCATGGAGGCAGACATCAAGGTAGCGGAACAGCTGGTGGCGCTGCACCGCCAGACGTCTAGAGTCACAGCCACAGCTTCCCTGCCTGGTGACAGCTGCTGCGCCATTTGTAATGTTCCATGCCTTGTGCAGCGGCTGCTGTGGTGAATAAATCATATGGAGCTGCTGCTGCTGCTGCTGCTGCTGCTGCTGCTGCTGCTGCTACTGGTCATGACGTTGGTGGTGGTGTCCCTGCAACTGTAGGTCACGGACGCCGAAGAGGACGGGGCGGAAGAGGAGGAGGATGAGGACCCAGATGTGGAGCGCATCCAGATGGGGGACAAGATGGTCAGCATCAGGTGGGCCCAGGGTCAGCTAGCAGGGCTGGGAGTGCTGCTTTCTCACCTTGCCAAACAAAATGTGCAGGGAGCTGGGATGTGTAGGGGTGGGATTTAAACCTAGAGGGTGGAGTGTGAAGTACTTCGCAGTAGGGGCATCATGCCTTATGATCTGTGTACGGGTGCAGCAGCAGGCAGCAGGTCTATGTGGGCGGTCATGGCACACGTACTGCCAGCAACAGCTGCTCTGCCTTGGTGACTGCTGTGCTGCAGGACCTCGTCTTTGGAGGAGAAGGCCACCGCCTGCAACATGCTGTGCTGCTATGCGGACGAGCTGAAGGACGGGTTCTTCCCCTACGTGAAGCCAGTGAGTGGTTGTGGCTCACTTCACCGCAGCTAGACTAGGGGCACTGATGGACCAGGTCATGCCATTTCATGACCATGATGGCCGGGCATCAGGCAGCCCACTATCAATCACAGACAACTGCCTGCCATGTCAGCCTGGCCCAGCTTGGACATGCACATCAGATGGCCAGCAGCCAGCAGTATCAGCATGCATGTAACAGCTGGTATGTCCATGCCGTAGCAGGTTGCATACACACAGGGGCTGCCAGACCTGGCGCTGCCCACCACAGCCAACACTGATGGAGGTGCACTTAACCAGCTGCAGGAGGTTCAGGCCCAGCAGGTGTAGCAGGTGATAGGACCTGACACATGGTTTGGCACGTGTAGCAGGTGCTTCATGGCTGTGGCCATGCACGATGCACTCAAGGTAAAGCCAAGCTATCCACTACAAGCATCTTCTAGCATCCATGCCTACAGCTGACTTGCTTAGCAGGTGGCAAGTAGCTGGTAGCAGGTAGCGGGCAGAGGATTCTGCTTAGCAGGTGGCCCTAGCGGTAGCACCTGACGCTTGCTTTGGCAGGTGCCAGGTGGTTTATGGCTGTGGCCTGAGTATGAAGTCAGGCTGCAGCCACTAGCTGTTACACTCCCTAAACCACACCGACCTCAAGATGCACCCAAGCTGTCCACTAGCATCCACGCACTGGTGTAAACCTGTGCTGTGTCAGGGTGCGGCATCCATCCACTGGCAGTCAGTTGTACTTTGATGTGCTGTACTGTGTTGTGCTGTGGGCCAGGTGGCGGACATCATGGTGCCGTTGCTGAAGTTTTGGTTCCACGAGGATGTGCGGCGTGCAGCCGTCCAGACGCTGCCAGAGCTGGTGCGCGCGCTGGTGCTATGCGTGGAGAAGGGCACCTATGGTGTGGACAACTCCCTCGTCAAGCAGGTGAGCTGCCAGCCCTCACTACCAGCTGCCCCTTGTTCGCCATGTCTCTGCGCATTGAGTTGAGGCATAGTGTGCGGCTCCCCTGCACCTGGCTGCGCTGGTGGGCTGTCATGGCCTGGTACCACCTGGAGTATGACCTGACATGCTGTAGCGAAAATATAAGATGTCTGTTCTGTGCTGAATACAGACTTGAATGCTTCACTTTACCAAGAGTTTTCCAGCCCATATCTATCCCATGCCACAGCTCGCTGCCTGTACCTGGATTGTGTGGCTGCATCGCCCTTATTGTCGGGCTGTGCCTTAAACTGCGCTGTGTGTATCTGACCTGCCTGCAGCTGCTGGATTACATCTGGCCTGCGATGATGGAAGCGCTGGGCAAGGAGCCAGAGACGGACATCCAAGCCACCTCCATGGACTCCATTTCAGAGATTGTGGAGCTGGTGAGGCCACAGGGTGTCACCAGCGCAGCTGATGCGGAGTTGCCCCACAGCCCAGTTTGTTCAACCCACAGACTGTGCTCAATTGCATGCTTGCCCTATCCCTGCCTGCTTTTACCCAACATGAGTTTCCCCCATGATGTGCGTAATGGTGTGATGGCCATGTAGCCTCATGGGCTGTGGGCACTACTGCAGCCCTAAGGGGGTGGTGCTGTGCGCCAAGGGTGCTGTGCGTCAACTACTGTGTGGGTCCACTGCACTGCAGGTCGAGCCGTCCATGCTGAGCCAGGAGCAGGTCAGTGCTGCATTCCAGCGCTTCACCCGCATCCTGAAAGCCAGTGAGGAGCGGCGGACAGAGCGCCTAAAACGCCAGAGCACTGAGGACTTTGATGAGGTACGCCCAGGTACCATAACCTACACCATACCTGTCTCTTGCTCATTCTGCACCTGGGCTTCCAGTGGCTCATTCACTTCCTCACCTAACCACCTGGCTTAACCACCACCTCACCGCCTCCTCACCACCCAACTACCTGGCCTAGCTGCATTGCTGACATGTGTTACAATTCCTGCCCCTGTCCTGTTGCAGGAGGAGCTAGAGGCGCTGGAGCAGGAAAACGAGGCAGAAGAGGAGTTGTTTGACCAAGTGTGTGCCCAGCCAGCTGCTCGACTGCCCTGATCAGTCCGCTCTGTGAAGGCATGCCCCTCATGATCCACTCCTGGTAGTCTGTCGTGTGGCATGTATTCATCATCCGGCCTTCACATGTGGGACATTGCAGTTGCCAGCAAAGGAGCATTGCTGTAGTATCAGGGCATGAGGCAGGGAGGATTGGTACACGCTGGTGGCAGCATTGGTACAAAGGGAGGGCTGGGGTATGCAGGGGCATGCCACTAGTCACTGACCCAGCTCAACACAAGGCAGCTGCTGGGCACCTTCCTCCTGACTCGAGGCTCCACGCTGCAGGTGGGCTCTGCAATCGGGGCTTTCCTGAAGAAGTTTGGGGACGCTGTGCTGCCGTTTGTGGAGTCCCTCATGGTCCAGGTGGGGCTGTGGCGCAGGGATGCACCCAACACAGTGATGGACATCCTGGGCCCGTGCAGTGCCCTTCCTTGCTTTAATGGCACCGCCTCTTCGCCTCTCTGACACTCTGTGCCCCTCTCCTGCTCTCACATCTCGCTCCCACACCCTCCACCTTGCTGGTGGCTGTCCAGCAGCAGGTGGGTATAGCTGCCTGGGGTTGTTGCGTGTGCTGCCCTGCAGTGCTGCCACTGCTGCTGACTCAGCCTACAGGGTCCTCCTAAGCAGTGTGTGGTGCCGCGAGCTGGCTGCAGATGGGTCCGCTGCTGGACAAGAGCCGGCCTGCAGAGGACCGGCGCATCGCGATCTGTGTGGTGGATGACTTGCTGGAACACTCACCAGCTGGCAGGGCCAAGTACTTCCAGCAAGTAGGTGACCAGGCAGGCAGGCAGGCAGGCGGTAGAACGATGGGTGTAAGAACATCACGTGGCTGCTGACTGCTGATTTGGATTCCTACCCTCATCACCTTCTATTTCTACACCCCCCACTGGACGAAGCTGTGCCCATGTGCCTATGTGTAGGTGCTGCCAGTGCTCATGGAGGCAACAACAGACGAGCACGCAGACCTACGGCAGTGTGCGGTGTATGGTCTAGGAATCCTTGCAGCCAAGGTGGGCACACACAGCTGCAGACCCTGGCTGCCTATCATGGAACATCCACAGCCTGCTGCCTACCAGTGTTTTTTTTTTAACGCTATATATAGCGATCGCTATAAAAAGCGACATTTCAGAGGGCTCCGTGCGCTATGAATTGGACCCCTTGCGGACTGTGCTATAGCACATCGCGTTATAAAAAGTGAACTTTGTACTGCAGCCGCAGCTCGGCTAAGAGCCGCAATTTGGATAAGCGCCGCAGTCCCGATGGCTGAGGGCCGTGCCCGCCGAGGGTATAGCGATGGTGCCTACTTACAAGCCAGGGCACACGGTAACAGCAACAGGTTTCAGGACAGCTGGCTCACTGGCGATCGCCCACTGTGGCTTACAAACCAAGGGCTCGATGCCTCAAACCAGTACAAGGCGCGCTGCGAACGCTGCAACAAGAGCTTCAACTGCAACTTCAACAAGAGCTTCAACTGCAATCAGATGAGGCTGACAGTGACAGTGAGGATGAGGAGGAGGTAGGCAGCAGGCAGGCAGCAGCAGACATGGAGACAACGTTTGGTGAGAATGAGGAGGAGGAGGAAGGCAGTGAGCTAGGCAGTGAGCCGGTGCAGCTGTACGCCATCCCCCCAAAAGGGCGCCGGGCTGCTTTAGTGCCAGCCAGTGACTTCCAGCAGCATGTCGACAGTGCCAAGCAGGAGCTCGCAGCAACAGCAGATGCTGTGGTACATGACCTACACAGCCGCTTCCTCCCACCGGAGCATGCCAAAGGACTGGCTGTTGTGTACGCCCACTACTGGGACAAGCAGCCCAGCGATGAAGACTTGTGGAAGTCATGCGCTGCCAAGCTGAACACCGTGTGGAGCTCAGCAGCCAACCCAGCCAAGGAGACCACCAAGCTGTGGCGCTACCTGGCTGGCCAACCCATCACCAAGGCTGACATCTTGGAGTACATCAAGCTGGCAGAGCTTGCTCTAGTCATGACACCAGGCTCAGTGGAGGAGGAGCGCATGTTCTCAGCCATGGCTTACCTCAAAGATGACACCCGCAACAGGCTGCAAGAGTGCCACTTGAATGTGTGCGCCCGTGTCTTCAGCAGCAATCAATTTGATTTGGACACATTCCCAGATGAGCGTGCCATTAGCATGTGGCTGGATAACGCTGCTGTGCGTGGGCGCTACCGCCTTTGATTGGGCCTATTGCTTAAATTTAACATTTTGGTTGTGCGCTATGGGGCCCAATAGGGGCGCGCTATGAACATGACAGTCCCAATCTGAGCCATGACACTTTGTGCTATGAAATTGGAAAGAGGCCAAATGAAAAAAAAAACACTGCTGCCTACCCTTGCTACCATTCGCCCCTGCCCTGGTTACTGTTTACCCCTGTCCTGGCTTCCTGTAACCTCTACCCTGGCTGCTGGTCACCCTTGCCTTGGCTGCTGCCCTGGCTGCTGCCCTGGCTCCTGCTGCTCAGGCGCCAGAGGCTTTCCGGCCCTTTGTGCCCGAGGCACTTCAACGCATCCTCCATGTGATTGGCGCTCCTAATGCAAAAGGTGTGGCTCTTAAACAAGCCGGGATGAGCTGCAGGCAGGTTCCTTGCAGGTGGCCAGCTGGCTGCACTGCCTGCTTGCCTCAGCTGTTGTAGTGCCATGAGCCATCCCTGGGTGCTCATGTCCAGGATGGCATTGAGGCTCTGCACTGCCTGGCTGTGGCCCTGATTGCTGCCAACAGCCAGGAAAGCAGGACAAGTGCCCTTGCAGCTGTGGCAGGCCAAGGAAGGTGGTGATGTGCCGTGGGTCTTAGAAGCATCAGAAGCTGCAGCAGGCGCAGCAGCAAGCGCAGCAGCAGCAGAAGCAGGTCCAGCAGCAGGCGCAGCAGCAGCAGAAGCAGGAGCAGCAAAGGCAGCCCAGCACAGCCTTGGCTGGCTGGCCTTGCCCTGCAGAGGAAGACAACCAGTTGGCCACAGACAATGCGCTGTCAGCCCTGGGCAAGATCTTGGAGTTCCACAGGTCAGCAGCCAGCATAGTCAAGCAGCCACTCCTGCTACACCCTGCGTCTGCACGCCAGCTTGCCAAGCGTTCGAGTCATGTCACCCACTTGCTTCTTTACCTGCTCGCTGCATCACTAGCCTGACTCTCTGGAGGAAGTTGGGCTCTCAGCCCTGCCCTGGTACTTGGCCATGCAAGATGGGGGCGCCAGCTGTGGCTCAGTCTACCTGCCTTGCACCCCCTGCTGGCTGCAGTGATGCAATAGACAGTGGCGCTGTGACCCAGGCTTGGCTGGGCGGGCTGCCCCTGCTGGGTGATGTTGTTGAGGCGGCAGTGCAGCATGACCTGCTGGCTCGGCTGCTTGAGGCTCGTGACCCGCGGTTGCTTGGCGCGGTCAGTGTAAGGCCAGCAGGAGCTGAGGCAGGCAGATGGGTGGGCAGGCTAGCAGAATGGTGGGCGGAGGGTGGGCAGGTTGGCAGCAGGGGCTGGGCAAGGGATGGCGAAGTCAGTAGTAGGCAGGGGCAGGTGGGGCCTGAACGGATACAAGCCAACTTCAATTAGGTTAAGTTAATGAAAAGTAGGAAATGAAGGGAAGGAAGGAAACAAAGGAAAAGCAGCAAGCAGGTGAAGATCTTGTGAAGGCATGCAGGCTGCAGTTGGGTGTCCACGGCTCTTCCTGTGGGTGGGTCTAGTCTCCACTTCACTCCCAGCTGCTGACTTGCCTGAGCACACCTCACGCCTGCACCAAGCCTGCTTGCCTGCATCACTGCAGAACGGCGCATCGTTGCCAAGAGTGCTGGGTGTCCTAGTCACCATCCTTGGCCATGGCACCCGGCTGGTGTCCGGTGATGTGGGCAAGCGCCTGGCTCTCCAGTTGCACAGCCTGCAGCCGTCGGTTCCCCAAGACGCTCTAAAGGTGAGACGGGGGAGGGGAGGCTGCTGCAACAGCTGTGTATAAGGCATGCTCACCACCTTCACCTGAACTGGCAAATGCTGCAACAGATCCATTGAAAGGGATGCTCACCACCAAGTGAACTATTTGAATGCATCATTGCTCCCCTGCTGCGCACACTTGTGCTAGTGGGCATACTGTGAGCATGCTATCACATGGTACTGCTTGCAGACATCACTGTCAGCACTGAGTGACAAGCAGCGGGCCAACTTCAACACCTTCATGGCAGGGAATGTGCCGGACGGCAAGGACGACTGAGCCAGGCCAGCAACTGCTTTAGTGTGGCTTACAGCCTAGTATATTGTGCCCTTGATGACAGGGCAGTCGGGGCGTGTGATGAGAGTGATGTGGCGAAGACATCCAAAGTGCATGGCACGTATGCATGGGCAGACCACAAGTGCCGTGGTCGACCGAAAGTCGCCTCGGTGTGCGGTCGATAGCTAGCAAACAGATGGCGGATGCAGGGGTGCCCTTGGTGTGTGGTTATCGTATCGATTTGCGTGGAAAAGTTATCCGTGCGATGGCAAGTGTAAGAGTCGGCTTAGATATGTTAGAATGCATGGCTGGCGGCTTATTCAAACTACAGCTGCGGCTGGTTTGCAAAGCTGAGAGCTGCAGCTACTGCTGCTATTGAGAGCACTTCACATACTCTGTGGAGGCGCAGCGAGAGTCTTGGGATTCCTGGACTGACGGCAAGCGGTTGAGGCAGAGTTAAGCCCAGAACAATGCTTACAGAATTATGCCAGAGTCAGCTTAAGAAGAGACTCTTCACACTATCTCATACCCTTTTGCCACGTTGCCATATGTCACGTTAGTCATGTGCAACGTTGGCAAGAAAACATCCACGCATGCTCATGCAAAATAAAGAATCCTGCCGTTCATCCTGTCTTTAAATCAGCACTGTTACAGCAAGACAGCATGACAAAAGGGAAGTACATGGACAATGTTGCCTCCGTGTACGTGATCTCGTCGTAATGGTATGGTCGGGGGATGCTTGAGACCATAATGTCTACTGAAATGCAAGCTACCAGGCCAGTACATCATGGTAGATGTACCAATCGTGGACTCGATGGGGTCAACTTGTCTAGTCTTGAACCCTACAGCCCTCAAATAAAGCATGAGTTGGAAACGAACCGGGTTGCGAGCTCATCATTGTAAAGGCTACTGACAATGTGCATAACGCCTACTTCAGCTTAGCCTTCGGGTGTGCGTGCCTGTGCCTGAGCCCTAGTAGCTCAAAACCGCACACATCCCCTTTGTCAGGGGTTCATTGTTTTGTTATGTTGGGATTGTCTTGAGTTGTAGTTGGCTACCGCTGGAACTGGCGCTGCCACTTGCGCAATAGGGGCTTGTCGGGTATGATCACCCAATCCTGGCCTGGTTGGCCTAACTTTGGCCTGGCTGGGCGATTTGTCCAGTAGCACAGCTCCGTGAGACGTGGGCTTGGGCCGACTGCACAGCAGTGGATGTTGAGTGCGGTTGAGACGTCCAGGTCATAGAACCTACACATGGGTGTGGGAGATGCATGACGTCAATTCATGTGTCATGTCATGTGGGATATGCTCATGTCATGCACATGCGTAACGTCAGGCCAGTGCTTACCTGGTGATGTTGTTGATGCTTGTTGAGCACATCAGGCCCCGGACTTGGGATCGCTTTGCCATGCTTTTCACTGGCCGCAGCCACCTGCATGGACACATGGGGCAATGCACATTTTGAAGATGTCTCATCTTGACCTGTTAGAGGATAGCCGGGACAGCAGGATACATGGCTGACTAATACGAGATTCTGCGATTAGTAGCTGACGGAACAGCTGAGCAACTGCAATACTAGTGGCCTGCGTACTCTTGAGAGAAGACGCTTGACCGGACGGGTGATTCCAGGAGACGACTTGCAGACGGGGCTGCACGGAGGTGACTGGTGCTCTGTTCTGGGAGGCTCCAAGTACTTACAATGAGCAATGCAAGACATTAAATCAGCAAAGATCAACTAACAACTAACAGAAGATACTTTTAGTAGAATCCTGCATGCAACACAAGATCTAACGTGCAGGGCTGGAAAGACCTGCAGGCGCATTCAAATATCATGCAAACTAGGTTCAAAGCAGCACTGTAACACTCTCCCCCACTCCGAAAAGCTACGTCCCGGAGCTGAAAACCTTCTACTGGCAAGCTGCTGTCTTCCAGTTCTTGGGCTGCTTGGTACGCCGTGCGTAGTCGTCGAGCAGCTTCTTGAGCACTCCCTTGGACAAGTCTTGTTGTAGCTGGGTCAGAGGCAGCCAGCTGTTCTCATGATCGGGGTGAGATGAAATTGCGGAGCATGTCTTCTAGCGTGCGGTTCGCTCGCTCAGTCTGGCCATCGGTTTGAGGGTGGTTGGCCGTCGACATGTTGAGATGTGTGCCTGTGAGATGAAATAGCTCCTTCCAGAATTCAGCTGTGAAGCGTGGGTCGCGGTCCGACACCGATCTTGGGAAGGCCATGCAGCCGGAAAACATGATCGAAGAAGATGCGTGCCAGAATTGGTGCTGTGACTGTGGTGGTAGTGGGGACAGCGTGGATCATTTTAGTGAGCTTGTCGACAAAGACAACAATGGCATCGTGTCCAGCTGCAGTGGAGGGCAGCTGAGTGATGAGGTCCATGCTGACATGTTCCCAGCGGTGCTGAGGAATAGGGAGAGGATGTAGAAGACCGATTGTTTTGGCTGTGTTGGATTTGTTTCGTTGGCAGTGTGTGCAGGTGCGGACGTAGTTGTGAACTGATGCTGCCATGCGGGGCCAGAAGAAATGGCGTGATAGTTGTGCGTAGGTTTTGTCCCTACCGAGATGACCGGAGATGGGGATGTCATGTGCTTCACGGAGTAGGGCGGTGCGCATGGGTCCCACCGGGATGTAAAGTCGGCGAGTCCCCCGTCCAGTGTGGTACATGAGGTTTCCCTGGATTTGAAAACTGGCGTTGTTGCCAGCCAGTGCAGCCGCTAGGAGGCGCTGGTACTGTGGATTTGAAACTGGCGTTGTTGCCAGCTAGTGCAGCCGCTAGGAGGCGCTGGTACTGTGGATTTGAAACTGGCGTTGTTGCCAGCCAGTGCAGCCGCTAGGAGGCGCTGGTACTGTGGATCTGCAGCCGCTGATTGCAATTCAATGATCTGCAGTTGAGGATGGGTTGCGGAGAGCGACTCCGGTCCCGTGGCCCATGCATGAGTGAACATGAGAGAAGCAGCAAGGAGGCTGCAACCCTAGGCAAATGCATGATCGCTTTGCCCCGTGCCGTTGTTGTGTGCTACCTCAGGTGTTACCTGGGCTGCCATGATGTGCGCATGCTGTGTAGCTAAGCGGCTTGAGTGTTCTGGCAGGCTGCTGGGCTGGGTAGCTCTGCTGCCATGTTGTGTATGATGTTCTCTGCAAGGAATGCAGGAATGTAGGCTGTAGCTAATGGTCTCTGTGGCTGAAGCCAGCAGGGTGAAATGAAGCTAGAGCTGTGCTGGGTGTCGTCGCTGTGGCTGATGCCAACAGGGTGTAATGGGACTGCCTGCGGTGCAACGATGCGACTGTGCTGCAGGTGCGGTGCGAGGACAACTTACTGCGTGTTCTCCTCATAGAAGCGGAGAAAGGCTACCGAGCTCTCCGCTGTGGGGCTCCGCGTGTGCTGTGGGTGTGGCTACAAGTGCGTCGACCGAATCTAACATGAGCGATGTCGACAGTCGACAGAACTGTGGGTTGGAGAAGCGGCGAGGGGTGGCGAATGGGTCAGATGAGAGTGCATGCCAGACGTCGAGATATGACTACTGGGCTGGCCCCCATGCCACTTTGCCCTGCTTGTCGTTTCTGTCAGATTGAGACGATGCCTGGTAGGTTGAACTCAGACTTATAGCTGTGTGTTGTGGCTCTCTGCAGGCTGGTGCACTGCAGGGTACTGTCATCTGCTTGAGCAGGGTGATGTTCTTGGTGATTACATGCTGGGTGTGCTTCTGTGCCTAGAGGTGGCTAGGTATGTAGGTATGTGCTGCCATTGTAAGGTGTCTCTACTTAGGGCAGGAGTGCAGCTATGTGTTCTCTGCTTGAGCAGGCTGGTTGTGTTGATAGAGATGAGGCTATGTATAGGGCAGGTTGTGTAGGAGCGCTGCAAGGAGCAGATTGGAAGGTTGTGCAAGAAGTGTATGGTTGTGCATGCTGATTGTGCTGGTCTTGCAGCTAGTGGTCGTGCTCCATCTATCCACGCCTAGCTGCCTTGGCTGCCTGGCGTCTCTGAGCTGCCTGGCTGTTTGTGTTCACAGCCTGAGCTGGTGGTGGGACTGTGACTGGGTGTGGGTATGGGATGGGTTGTGGGTATGCAAATGGAATAGTGGCCCTACCAACGGCTATGTTGTTGATGAGCTGCTGCAAACCAGCCACCTGACTACGTAGCTCGCGGCTGGTTGCGTGATGGTAGTCCGCTGCAGCCCGAAACTTCGCGCACAGCTGGCACGGGTTGGAACTGGATGTCTGGACTGGGCGGTGGTGGGGTTGCGGCTGGGCAGGAGGCGGTACGGTCACTGGTACGGTCGTCCCCACAGTCGATGTTGCACTAAAGTCAGGTACTGGGATGGGCGTGTGCTTCCTAGTAGTCGCGCGCGCTGCAAAAAGCAGGTGGGCACCGTTTGCACGGGTAAAACGCTGCTTTCGCAGGTGAGCACTGCTTGCGCAGGTGAAACACTGTTCGTACAGGTAAAGGCACTGCTTTCGCAGGTTCAAACACTGCACGCAGTCACTTGTACTGCTATCTAGCGCAGGTGGGCGTGGCGATGAAAGCCACTGGGTGCACTAACCTGCAGTCGGAGCTGGTGGGTTCGCAGCTGAAACTGCAGGTGCTTCGGGGGTCGGAGCTCCGTCCTTGATCCCGAGTAGCGCCAAGACGTCGAAATCGTCTGGGTGCTCGTCGTGCACTGCAAAGGCCGATGATCGAAAACGTGGAAACCAAATGTTAGAGGATAGCCGGGACAGCAGGATACATGGCTGACTAATACGAGATTCTGCGATTAGTAGCTGACGGAACAGCTGAGCAACTGCAATACTAGTGGCCTGCGTACTCTTGAGAGAAGACGCTTGACCGGACGGGTGATTCCAGGAGACGACTTGCAGACGGGGCTGCACGGAGGTGACTGGTGCTCTGTTCTGGGAGGCTCCAAGTACTTACAATGAGCAATGCAAGACATTAAATCAGCAAAGATCAACTAACAACTAACAGAAGATACTTTTAGTAGAATCCTGCATGCAACACAAGATCTAACGTGCAGGGCTGGAAAGACCTGCAGGCGCATTCAAATATCATGCAAACTAGGTTCAAAGCAGCACTGTAACATGACCCAACCAAGTCACCTTGACTCCACCACCTCCCAACACTGCCAACCACCCCCTATCCTCAACCCCCTCACCTGAAGGACTCAGGCGGCGTGTTAAGGAGGGTCTCGCTGGGGGTGTTGTCGGCTGATCTGACCGGGCTGGTGTGGAACTCATCCACCAGCAAAACACGCCCTGCCCTGAACTGCTTCACTGCCTCCTTCAGCATCTGGCTGGCAGGGACACCAGGGGCATCTGGCTGCCCTTGAAGCCAGCTGCACCATAGGCCAGGGCTAGGATGCGGTCCGCCCACCGCTTCTTTGCCTGCTTGTTGAACTGCAGCCACACATAGCCAGACACATTGGCACACATGTGTAAAGTCAGGTGCAGAGGCAGCAACAACAGCAGCTGGCCAGGTGAGCTGACTTTGCTTGGCTGATGCCTAGCTCGTGGGTTAGGGTATGGGGGGCAGCGCCCCTGGTGTGCCTGAGTTGCACCTGGCTCCTCTCCCCCTCCCCTCTGATCCCCCCTGCCGGCTGCAGGCCATCAACTACATGCACAGGGTCAACTTGTCAACCGTCAAGGCCTCACAGCGCTCATTACCTCATTCGGCTGAAGAGAGGGCGTTCTCACACAACGTTCTTCAGCAATGTAGTCGCCGGTTCTGTTCCGCTTTCCCTTTGGCTAGTACCTCTCGGTGTTGACTTGCATCTGCCACCTTGTAACCCTGCCTCTTCAGTGTACCAACCACATGCCGCCCACGTAAGAGCCACATGCTGCTAACAAACAAGACAAAGGCAGATTAGGCGCCCTTTATCAGGCATGGTGGTAATCTCCATGTTGCCACATCCCTGTGAGCCCACCTGCCTAGAGCAGTGAGCCGCTGGTGCGCGAGTGGGATATGTCCAGCAAGCCAACAGCAGCATGCAGCAATCCATCACGTCCGCCTCCCACCACTCACTTCATTAAGTCTGCCCACCCCCTCCCAGAGAGTAGAAGAGAGTATAAGAGGGGAATGAGAGGGGAATGGATGACAGGATAGGCAGCTCCAGGGCCAGCTGCACCAACAGGTGTGCCCCCACAGCAGCGGCCTTCCTGACAGCAGCTGCAGAGCTGGGTGGCAAAGCCTTAGGGCAGGCTGTGCTAGCAGGTGTGCCGCCCCAGCAGCATATGACCCCACCTGCCGCAAGGGTAGCCTGCATAACCTAATCAGCCTTTTGCCACAGCTGGCACCATCTGCAACTACCACCCAGGGTTAGGCTGCACTGACTCCTGGCTGCACGCTTTGCATGCGCACCACACCTGCTGAGTTCAAGCTGACACAGACAGTTGTCAAGCGCAAGTTCGGTTGAGCAGTTTCAATGGGTAATCACAGATATACGGTGTGGTTCAACTAGCACGTTGTGGTTCAATTAGCACAGTGTAAGGCGCAGTGAGAGCTGCTGAATCGGTGTATAGGTCTTCGGGGCTGTGTCAAAACTGGCTGACCACCTAACCAAGGCAAAGGAGAACCCCTTGGGTGGACATGTCACCTGTAACGTGCAGCCTGATAAATGCGACGCTGGACCATTTGAACCATGTGTAACACTTAGCCGGCCGCGAGGGCAGGAGCGTGGGTACAGTCGGCCTCAAGGCACCACCGTGAGAAGACTGCAGCGCGAATACTAAGCCAGCGCGAATACGATGCAGCTTTGCAAACATCAGCATCACTTCTGCCTCGTCCTTTGTCGATTCAAGCGAACAGTATGCATGCCGCGAGCAAGCACCAGCGGGTTTCCGGGAGCATCCACTGCCGAACTCACCAAGTACATGAGCCTTCTTACCGAAGATGAGCAGGCAGATGTGCTGTCAAAGTTTGTGGCAGGTGGCTTCGTGGGTGCCAGGCAGAAGCTGGTGCCCAGGCTCAGCAACCAAGAGCTGATATCCATTGGCATCCAGCCACTGGTGGTACGCGCAGCTCTGCTCCAGGCATTTGAGGACGGAGGTGGGTGCTGCAGCAGAGCCATGATGAAGTGGAGGGATGGTGTTGTCGGGCAGTGCATGGTGAAAGTTGCCTAGCTTTCCCAATGTCTGCAGGTCAGGCGGCCCCAACATTCAAAAAATGTCAGGAAACCGACCCCTGGTAGTAGGACGGCTGTAACTCTGCACTCACTACGCCAAATATTATGCTAGTTGGCTCACAATGTAGGCAACCCAGCCAGCTACCTTTCACCCATCCAGAATAGTTATCCAGTCAGTAGGCCGTGCACAGCAAAGCTTCAAAGTTACTAATTCAAATTTGAGCCACAGCGAGGCATGCAGTCATCGCTTCGACCGCCCGCGCCGCTTAGGCTGCTCTACATGAGCATGCGCGTCGGAAGCAGCAGTCGGATCGGAAAACGGATGCGGGAATGTGGCACTGAGCCCACCTCCTACCCATACCTGGAGGGCAATGCCACAGCTCGACCATTTGGACTTACAACGTGCTACTTACTAGGTTAAGCTCCTCTAAGACAGTGTTACAAACGCTCATACTCAGTTAAGCCAAAAGCACACTTTGGTCTGTGACCCCCAACTCCCTTAGCCGATCTCAGGACCGGGGCCATGCACTCAGACACACAACTCCACACCATGACCGAATCAGGACTCGGCTCCTCTGAGAGTTACACTCCCCTACATGCCATCCACCTGCGTGCAAAGTTTCATAGCTCAACTGCAACCCCACAGGCCCGTAGCCCTGATTCTGCTTGGAGAACATGATGTCACTTTGAAGATGTCAAACTGATAGAGGCCTGGGTTGTTTAATGTGCGGTTTGTTTCAATAGATGCGCCAATGGGTCAAGAACAAACATTACGTATCGCTTTTTCTATGGGTGCAGCTGGTGCAACACGGTGGAGGACACAGTGGAGGAGGGGGGGGTGTAAGCCGGTGATACCTTAGTGTGCGCCGACCCAGATGGTGTATTTGGCGAAAGCGAATACGCCCAGATGTTTCAATCACCCCGTCAAGGTGCCCTGCACGCCCGGCAGACATCGCGTTGGGTGTCAGCCGGACATTCCATTTGTGCACAACCAGCTCACTACGCTAGGTAGATGGGGCCACAGCGATGCGGCTCACCGTGCCAAGGAGACCTGTCTCGCCGCTGTGAATTGTTCGCGGGCACATGTGGCAGTACGCGAGCAAAGACTCCAATGGCTAGCGCTGATGGTCAGATTACGCGGACTAAACCGTGGCTGCCAATGTGACAAACGCTATTGAAAACGATGCGGTATTGAGAGAGTAGTTGCATGAACATTACTAACCCCATGTTGGGGCCGCCTGACTGCAGGTCCTGGCAAAACAATACTGCTCGTGGATGCTCATGGTACAGAAAGTCAGCTTGAACTCTCTGACAAGCAGGACTTCAACAGGTGGCTTCAGGCCAATACACAAATGAAGCTGCTGCCAAGTGGCACGAAGCAAGTGGTCGCTGCCTGGGAGCGCCTTGAGGATGGAGGCAGGTACTTACACTATACTAGTTAGGGCAGTGCAAGAGCTTTTCCAACGCCACCGGGCTCAGCTGTGACACGCCCTGAGGAAAATTCAAATTTTGACGAACGGAGCCCATAGGCCACGGATAGCAGTTGCGCCTGGTGCGTTGCAATCGTACTTTTGCGCTGTATCCCGCTGATGGTTGTGCCTGGCCTGAAGCCTGTGGCGCCCTCCACATTGAATGTGCTTGAGACGCAAGCTTGCTACTGGAGGCTTGTAGTTGTAAGGTCGCACGGGTCAGAATGCCTATCGCAGCACCGTGCACTGTCACGTGACTGCCCAGTCGAGCGCGACGGTGGCTGGAGGTGCATCTATAGTCCTAGTTACATTTAGTAAGTGGCGCAGCACCATCAAACGCGACATGCCCCATGCCTTGACTGACCGGAATTCGGTGTTCCTGTGACCGGCGCCAGGCACTAGCAAGGGCTCCATCCGCGACCCTTGTCACACACATGTGTCCGTAGCAAGCACATCTACATAATAGGTAAGATTGCTGCAACATGCAAGTGAGGTGTGAGTGACAGCTTCACAGCAAGCCCATGGCACGCCCAGCCATGCCACAGCCATGAAAACTAATAAAATCGTATGCCACTTTGCTAGTGGCCTGTTATCACTCCAATGAAACTACAACCCAAGTTTCATGTGGCAGTGACGATGCGTTCAGCACTAACATGGGTATGCACTTGGGACGGACACCGTCAGTTGTTGTCCAGCAGCCATAACAGCAAAGGCGCCATGCAACGCTTTGGGCATTGCGTTGAAGGAGAGCCCAGTGTCGACCTTCATCTTGAAGGCTCTCATGAGGTGTAGCGGGTCAAACCAGCCTCTGGGCCCTGCTCCCTTGCGTGGCTCCTCTAGGTGCAGGAGCTGCCCGGGTTGTGACTGGGTATTGCTACCCGCCGCTGCCCTTGCCTTGTTACATCCACCACCCTTCCCCTGCCCTGGTGCCAGGAGTCCAGCTGTGCTTAGCAGCTGCCTCATTTGATGTGGGCTTTTCACATGCTTGATGGCAAGCTGGGCAATGGTTGCATGCTTGCTTGTTGGCATGATCACAGAGGTGGACCGCTGCCTTGTTAGCTGCAATCGCAGGTGGCGCACCTGCCGCCGCAGTGCCTCTGCTGCCTCATCCACGTTTGCCTTCACCCGGGCTGGTGCAGGCGCAGAGGGTGGAGGAGGTGGCGGCGGCAGCGGCGGATGCACCAGCAGTGGGGCTAAGTGAGGATGCAGAGGGATGGGGCGCAGCTCTGGGGTAGGGGGTGTCAGCTGCGGGTGTGGATGAAAGGATGGCAGCTGCAGCTGCGGGAGGAGGGGGAGGGCCTGCGGAGGGAGGGTCGGCATATGCGGGAAAGGGGGTGCCAGCGGAAGGGGTGGTGGGTGTAGGAGGAGGGGTTGGAGGAGGGGTGGGGCTGATGCTTGGAGGAGTTCGGTGGGGTGTTGGTTCAGTGCTGGGAGGTGGTGAAAGGTGGCCGGCAAGCGTACAGCCGGTAGGTAAGGGAGGGCATGAGCTGCCCACAAGGGTTGAGCATTTGGATGGTGCTGCCAGGAGGGTGGGTCATTGAACTGCCACAGCCGCCCGTTGACCGATAGAATGCTGCATGCACAGCAAAGGGGGCATCTGACTTGAGTGCAAGTGAGAGCTAGTGCATGTCAGTGCATGTGAGCGATGGTTGATGCTGATGTTGAGGTATCTTACCATGAGGCTTGGCGGTTTGAAGGTGACATTGGTTCCTGTGGCTCAAGAACAAGGGTCCTGCATGACGAACAAGATCAAGGCAATGTTGTTTGTTGTAGCCCTTCTCTACCAGCTGCCGTACAAGCTGGACATTGTATAGTATTAAAGAGCTTTGTAAGTACCAACCTGTCGCTCAGCTTGGGTGTCGCCCCCTGCCCAGCTCGTTGTAAGCCGTGCCGGATAGCGGCTACTGCCAACTCCATGGAATGTTCATCCTTCTGATGTTGTAGAAGTTGCGCCCTGGAACCCTGCAAGAAACACACAAAAATAGCATGAAACAAACATAGCAAACATAACAAAAATAGCATGAAACAAACATATGATGCATGGCCACTAACCTCCAGCAGTGATTGTGTGGCAGGCCCCTCGCTGCTGCCGGACACCGGGCGTTGTGCGGCAGTTGCAGTTGGAGCCACATGCGCCAGCCCAGCCCCCTGCCCCTGCAGCCCTGCCCCTCCCTGCCCCTCGCTGCTGCCAGCTGCCAGGATGGTGGGTGGACGGCGGGCAGGACCTGCAGCCACATGCGCCAGCCCAGCCCCCTGCCCCTGCAGCCCTGCCCCTCCCTGCCCCTCGCTGCTACAAGCTTCTGGGAGGGTGGGTGGACACTGGGCAGGAGGAGTTGAGTCCTCCCCCACCATCCTGGCTGCAGGCGCTGGCTCTTGGGAGAACGGTGGTGCTCCATTCGCAGCTTGGTACCGTCTCTGACAAAGCTGTACACAACAATGGTGAGCAATGAGGGCGAGGTCTTTGGCTTCACAAGCCGCTTTCAACTGGCTGTCCACAACACTGGCTGGCCCAATGACACACAGCTTGTACTCGGGGGCACGAGTGAGGGTACCCTTAAGGCGCAAGGCTTCATGACGCAATCGCCATGCCACCTCCATCCCATCCTCCCCCTGGTGCACACCCACAGCTACCCATGCATAGAACTCCCTGGTGACGTTGGGGAAAGTGCACTTGCAACAGAGCACGCATTTGCCCTGGTTGGGGTGCTGGAACCTTGGCATGCCTTCCTGCAGCCAAATAGGATGGCACATGGTGGTAGTGAGAGGACATGAGGTCGGGGGACTGCATACCCATGTTAGTGTTGAACGCATCGTCACTGCCACATGAAACTTGGGTTGTAGTTTCATTGGAGTGATAACAGGCCACTAGCAAAGTGGCATACGATTTTATTAGTTTTCATGGCTGTGGCATGGCTGGGCGTGCCATGGGCTTGCTGTGAAGCTGTCACTCACACCTCACTTGCATGTTGCAGCAATCTTACCTATTATGTAGATGTGCTTGCTACGGACACATGTGTGTGACGAGGGTCGCGGATGGAGCCCTGGCAAGTGCCTGGCGCCAGTCACAGGAACACCGAATTCCGGTCAGTCAAGGCATGGGGCATGTCGCGTTTTTTAGTATCACGCCACGTACCTGGGCCAGTTAGGACTAGAGATGCACCTCCGGCTCCTGTTGCGCTCGACTGGACAGTCACGTGATTTTGCAACGCGTCGCTAGAACAGTTTGTGGGATGCCCAGTGATAGAGACCACTACTATAGGCTCATCCGCGGGGAAACATCTTCGCCCACCACCATCGCGGCCGTACTAGAGGCCAGCGACACAGACACGGCTTGAGCTATAGAGCGGGCTGGTGCAAACGCGATGTCCTGAGGTGGCCTGTGTGACCCAAACTGACCCATGCGAACATTTTATCAGGCGTGTCACAGCTGAACCGGGCACACGCCGTTCCGACAACAGACGGGGAAGATACAACGGTTCAAAGCTCAACGAACTCCATCCTCTCCCACCGGCTTTTAAAATCAATAGGTACGTGCATAGGCATGTGCCATACGGCGTTGGGAAGCTCACGCTTTGCCCTTCAGTGTCGCAGTGGGTGCAAAGTTGTACGCGTGTAAAGTAGCCCCTGTCTTCCGGTTGAGCGGTTGCTCATGACCATACATCAGGGGGGCGCATCCATGTGCCCATACTTCTCAGCTGGCACTCGTGCTGGCATTGGTGCTGGTTGTGGCATGGTGTGGGGAGTTAGATGTCACGCATCAGGGTGGGGGACGTTGGGTATGGAGTGTGTCATTTTGGTTTTCACGTAGCTCTGACTCAGGTCCCACAAGGTCAGGTAAAATGGCTCGAAAAAATGTACCGTCACTTTTTGTCGCGTATACTGCACGCCAAGAGGTCAAACCGCGACGCCCCGCTGCGGCGTGGTGCTCCGCAGCTTGGCCTGCGAGGGACGGGCTAAAGTCAACTTTGCCCCCCTCCGCGGTATCCTGGCACCAGTGACTCCTTGCACCCTAACGGTAGTGCACGTGCATACAATAACGCCGCAACGATGAGCGAGGTAGAGCGGCCACTAGTCGGGCAATCGGGGTGCCGTGATGGAGTAGGCATATCGATGCAGTAGGCATATCGGGAAGGCTCGCTGATCAAGGCTGTGTAAGCGCGGCATCAAATGGCTCACGGTACATTTTGCCAAAGAGACCTTGTGGGACCTGACTCTGAGCTCTTCGAGCTGTTGCTGATGTGGCACACGGTCTTGTAGAGCACGTCCCATGAGCTGCGCGGCATGATGCGAGTCAAATTGAGATGGCGAACCTAACATCGTCATCTTAGCAACCTTCCATGCCAACAAACCTCATTCAACATACCGTACTCTCCCTTTTGATTCGCGAGGCCCCGGATATTATAATTAAATACTCGTTCCCGACCCCAAAAAAACATTGTTTACTTTTTCCTGATGCAAAAGTTGTAGCGAAACACAACTTTAACAATGTGGGTGTGCTTGGAAATATTCAAGACAGCCATTCCTTGCATACCAAGTCAATCCTCCATGGTTAACATATTTTGTGTACATGTCACTATGTCAAGCCAAATCTAAGCCAAGTCAAAGCCAAATCACTGCCTCTGGGCAAGGGCACTGTAAATGTGCACCAGGTCACCCTCTAGACTTTGCACTAGATAGGGCACTGAACCTCCCCCATGAAATCATGGTGCTCCTGTGGTTGCTTGCAGTGTCGGCATATCTCTGCATCCTCCTCTGAACACTCAAATTTGCGTGCCCTAGCAGTCACCCATGCCGCAGCCTTCGCCAAGGCAAGCACACCAGTGGCTGACTTGGTGCGGCCAGCCTGGCCATTTACCCCAACAGCTGACTTCGTGGGGCCACCCGCTGACTTGGCTATTACCCACCCCTTTGATGGAGCATTTCATCGTGTTGGTCAACCTGGCGTAGCAGATTTTCGGCTGCGTCGTCGGCACTGATGCCACGGACCACGAAGAGGTCCATCGCAACACCATTTACGCAGGTCAAATAATTGTTTGACCACTTCGCGATTCAGAAAAAAACCACATTGTTTACTCGTTCGCGATTTCGTGAGGGCAAAAAAACGATTCGCGGACGCGAATCAAGAGGGAGAGTACGGTAGGGGGAAGGCTTTCCTTGCCAAGGGCCTTGGGGGCGGCTGGGCACAGAGTACCGCTTGTGTCAAAACATTCCTTGGTGCCGTCAGCATCCGGCCCCCTCTATTGAGTACAACTCAAACAATCAGCCACGGTGGAATTGCACACAATAGAATGCATTGACGTCTGTGTATCGTCATCTGTTCCTCTTCACTGTCAACGATCCGTGCAAATCCATGTGCGCACGCACAATGTAGGTCATGACTACGCAACCAAAAAGTGTTGATGAGACTGGGCTCAAGTGCAAGATCCTCTACGGGGGCTGACTAGAGTGCGGTTAAACCACCACTCTCAACATGTCACCAGCACTAGCACTAGCACTAGAACACATGTCAGGGGGGGGTACTGCGCCCGACGAAAACTCCAAACATTTGAAAAGCTGGGCCGCTGAGCGCGATAGCTGTAGCCCCACTAAGCAGGCCAATCCCAACACAACGCGACCTAATCTCCCAGCACCCCCGCCCGCCCCGGCACAGGTGCACATCAGGTCGCCATCCAACCAGAGTGCCGGCAACCGGAATGAGGCGGAAGTGATATCCATTACACATTTCACTTAGTTTTCAGTACTGCATGTCAGTCCTGCCCCCTCTATTCCATGCTACCTACAACTTGTAGTACAAGCATAGTTACAATCACAGTGGGGCTGATTGCCGCCACGAGCAGTGTTCAGGGTAACCCCCTACAGCAGTGCAGTGCAACAGCAGCATGGGCCTGGCATGTCAGGCCCCGATCCATGCAGATGCAGACACGCATTCGCATGCCACGAGCAGTACGTTATCATGGCTGGCCTGAGGCAGGACCTTCAAAGCTCAGGCAGCTGATGGGCGAGCCTGGCCGGCACTGCCAGCTGCTGGCCAGCAGCAGGTGCCGGAGGTAGTGCATTGGGTTGTGCACTGAGCGGGGTGGCTGGGGGCAAGACTGAGGTGGAGGTTGTCACGAGGGCAGGGGAGGAGCTTGAAGTGCTTAGGGGGGTGGAGGGAACTTGGCTTTCCAGTACCTGCAGGGGGCAGCAGGGGGTGGTCAGGGAGAGGGGTGCCTGGAGCAGCTGGGGGTTGCAGGGAGGGGGGTCCCACAGCAGGTAGGGCAATGCACCAGCTCCTGCTTGTCAGCCCTGCTACCAGGGGAGATCAGCCGGCTTATGCACACCAGCGTCAGGTTCCATGCCACAGGGGCAAGGCTTCAAGGCTAGTGCCTTGGTGGCAGAGGCTCACAAGTTGTTGGGAGCAGTGCGCTTCATGCTTTGTGTATACTGTTGAAGCTGTGTGTGTTGTGCTGTACCATGGGGTAGCAGCAATCAGCATTATCATCACCAATGCAAGGCACCCATAGATCCGGAGTGATGATCTGCCAAAGCCTGGCAGTGAGGGTCAAAGGCTGCGAGGCGCCTGAGTCTTTGGGTGTGTGTGCTGCAACAACACCAACAAGCAAGTGCCCCTCGAACGACAACCTCTCAGACGAAGCAAGCAACCCTGATCGCCTGATACTGCTAGGCTGCTGCTGCCCAGCTCATGCAGGCTGTTGCTACCATCCTGCAGCTGCAGCACTGGCACACGCACTACTGCTGCCAGCCTCACCTGTAGTTGGTGTGTAGCTGGTCCATCATGGGTTGCATGCCAGGGAACACATGCGTGAAGTTTTGGGACATGGGCGTCCCCACAAAGTCATAGAAAGCCACCTGCAAGAAGCAGCAGCAGCGGCAAGGAGTGGTAAGGCCGACAGTTAGGTGTTGACCTAACCCAATCAGTCTAACCCTAACCCCAGTCATCAATCTGTGCCTGCCAGTGCACTAACACAGCCAGAGCAGGTCAGCCAGTCAGCTTGAAGAAAGACACAGGAACAGAGGCAGACACGGGTAAATCTTGGGCACGTCAGGCAGGGCCAGGGTTGTGCAAGGCAGCAGCAGCAGCAGAAACAGCAGGCGGGGTAGCAGCAGAGTCAGAGCCATCACACATTCCCCTCGTCCCCTTGTCACCAGACCTGCCGTTGTACAGGATGACCAGGTCATGATCAGAGTTGTTCAAGAAGTCGTTGGTGAGGCCCACATGCTCCAGGTCATGCACCGCCTGCAGCACCAGCCAGCACTAGCCAGGTGGCATGGGCATGTAAGCAACCAAGCTGAGCCAAGGGGGTCCAGGGGAGGTGAGCTGAGCTGACAAACCCAATCAGTCTAACCCTAACCCGTCGGAGGACCGTCGTTGAGCAAGTTGACACGGCAAGGTGCTGGTTATCAGAGTGACAGCTGCTGTGCCCAAGGTTGCAAGCCCGTAACGGGTGCAGGTTCAGTACCAGCGACAGATTTGGCAGAAGCAGCTGGCCAGCATCAGCGCCTCACCGCCAAGATCACAGACTTGTTGGCCATCGTCCCCCTCCCTTGTGCCACAGCTGAGGCACACGTCCATGTCATCATGGCCCCTGACCTGCCCTCCCCTCCTGCTGCCCCTCCCTGGCAGCAGCAGACAGCAGGTGCAGGTGCCGCCCCTGACCTGCCCCCCCCTCCTGCTGCATTCCCCTGGCAGCACCAGGCAGCTGGTGCAAGTGCCGCCCGAGGGCTGCTCACCTATCCATTTGTTGCTGCAGCTCAGGAGCTGCAGGGGCCCACAGCGGAGATGAACACGAGCTCGCCACGCAAGTGAGAGACTGGACACAAACTGCCCAGCAAGGTAACAGTGGCCTACACACCTTGTGGGGCCTTGCAGAGTCGCCAGGGCATCCGTACTGCTCAGTTGCATCTGTTTGGCATGCCATGATCACCGTTTTTTTTCACGGTTTTTAACCCTAACCCTTTCTAACACACTTTTTTAAGTTACTTGTAATTACTTTGATTATCTACGAGGACCCCCGCACGTGGGCACCGAAGGACCCCCGCTCGTAGATTATTCGAGTAACTTAAAAAAGTGTGAGCGCAAGCTACTGCGCCTCAACGCCTCCTTGGTGGCCCCGAACCTGAAGCGCACTTCGACATAGCACGTAGTGCGGTTGGCGGTCGCTGAGCTGCTGCCCAATCCCGGCAAATTTCATAAGAAGGTTCAAACTATCTCTGAATTTGGCGTTGTTTCAGGAAAAAGGTCCATAGTACAGTACGAGAAATAGCGAAAGACACGGCTCGGCAACATTGGGAGCTGCCGCGGCTCTGCACGTGTTAGCAGGGTTCACATAGGTATCCACAGTTCGGAAACACCCATTCGTATTTGAAATGAAGGTGTGAGCTTCAAGCTTAGTTGCCACGGCGACGCCGCAGGCCATATAACCAGCCGCTCCTGCAAGCCAACATAGCTCCGCCGCGTAGCACTAGGCGAGTAGCTAGCTTCCTGTTAGCTAGCTCCCCCCCCTCCCCGCGGCCCAGCTCTCTGTAAGCCGCTGTCATTTGTTACATTTGTTTGTCATGGAGATCAACCCCGGTGAGCGCAGATGTGTGCATCGGGAGCTGGGCTTGCATGCTGCGCGTGCTGCGAGCTCGTTCGTTCCAATGCGCATAGCTTCCGTCCAGCTAGACAGACTGTGACTGAAACACCTTGTGAAAGCCCTGTCTTTCTCTCTGTCCCTCTCTCGCTCTCCCTCGCCCATTCCATGCCCATTGTGCTGTGCAGACATGATCACCGGATTCATGATGATGAACAAGATATCCACGGGCCACACTGCGCTGGATCTCATCTTGTGTATGCTTGTGCCACTGATCATCCGCTCAGGTGTGTGACTCAAGCTACCTGCAGCACTCAGAGCATGGTGTGCGCAAGGTCTGCTGGGGCCATCCTCGCCCTCACGGTACCAGGCGATAGTGCCATGCAATGCGCCCATGTGATGCTGCCCATGTGACTGCTGCACAGTGTTGCCGCACCTGTCAGCCTGGGCGACAGCCTTGTTCACCCGGGAGGCCAAGGAGAAGAAGAAGTTCAACCGTCACATCGAGTGGACAAGGAACAACTACTGGTGGTGAGGGCTAGGGCTGGGGCCTAGCTGAGGCCACCTGCAGGCTGCCAGTAGCCGCGGTTAGGTCGCCCACTGGTGAAGGCCACCA
Source organism: Haematococcus lacustris (assembly GCA_030144725.1). NCBI lineage: Eukaryota > Viridiplantae > Chlorophyta > Chlorophyceae > Chlamydomonadales > Haematococcaceae > Haematococcus > Haematococcus lacustris. The sequence continues at coordinate 43,255 of JASKMD010000354.1, forward strand.
GCCCCCCCACCTCCGGATTTCCACCTGCCGCCCCGCCCCACCTTGTCCCGCTACCCTCCACTCCGCCCACCTGCTACTCCCCTGCCACCTGCTTCCTGCTCACTGCCTTGAGAATGTGCCTGCAGGTATGACAACGATGGGCAACCCTCCAACTCCATTTTGCAGCAGGCCATCCTCAACTACATCAACACTAAGGTGCCTAAGCACGCACGTCCCAGCCGCCTGATGCCCACTGCCTGCTGCCCACTGCCTGCTGCCCACCGCCTGCTGCCTGTGGCCAGGGGCCCATGCGCCCCG